>CANUEX010068680.1:0-73045 GCA_948099535.1 Jatropha multifida
CATGATATGCATTCATGGCATCATGATTTTATTTCACTATAATTTTACTACATTATATCATTATATATTTTTATATCAAATTATATTATGTTACTATTTAAATATAGTATTATTATATTGTGCATATTATTTATCTATTGATTTGAAATTGGATGAATTGTTTGATTAATTGTGTCATGATATGAACAGCTTTGTTTGGGTAAAATTGGGATGACGTAAGTCACCATGGGATTGTGAGGGCGGTCTGTCATACTGTCGGCCAGGTATGGGGAGATCGACGCCCCCGTGTGCATCTAATAATATGTTGATATTATGTGGATAGCCACAGGGTGATCTCCCAATGGTATGAAAAAAAAAAGAGAGTATGAAATAGTAAAATTAAATGAAATAATGAGAAGGCTGGTCAAGTGAGGATTAGATCGGTCGGTCAAGTATAGGGGATCGGTTCCCTAGTGCACACGTATGAGTGGATGGGCCATGTGAGAGGACGACTCATCGGGAGATTCGGTGACGCCACAGACTAATTTCCACGTGGTTGATTATTTGAAGGTGAAATATATTGTGGATACTGATATTGTGTCATATGCATGATTGGCTGAGTGAGCATTTTAGAAAATTTAGATGCATTCCGTGTGACTGTTTAGTCATGCATTATTTATTATTATTCATTGAGTTGTAAAACTCATTCCCCCCTTACCCAACATTTCAGGAAATAGGAGTTCTATTCAGGACGGTTAAAGCTCTGTAATCTTCTCCGCAGAGCTACAAAGTATATTTCTAATTTATGCAGTTATTTAAATATTGTATCGCTACTTTAAGTGATTTTCTATTTTTGGATATTTTTGTTGAACTCCACAGTTATAGGTGGTATGTATTCTGAATGGTGTAATTTATGGGGATGTATTTTGTAAGTTATGATTTTAAATATATATATGGGTGCTTGTATGATCAGTAGCCATGATATAATTTATGTATATATTTTTTTTCGGGCCCTAATTATGATGATTTAATTGAGAGAATAATTATTGGACCGAGGTTAAGTGGTTACTGGACTCATATAGATAACTTGAATTGGACTCACTATTAATAGAGAACAGTTAAACTTGTGTGAATTTTATAATTCAGGCTTACTATTGGCCTCGGGGACCTTAAATTTATTTAGGTCCTAGTGTCGGTCCAACCCACAGTTTTGGATCGTGACACTGGTGATGATGGCTGATGGTAAATAATGACCAATGATATTGATCACTGATGATTAATAAATTAAAACATGTGCAATTATAATATTATAATAAATTTATCAATTCATGTAAAAATGTTTTCATTTCTTTAAAATGAGAATTTAAAAATGACTTGATTTTTTCCTTTGAAAAATATTTTATGTTGATTTATTTTTTTAAAGCCTCAATCTAAAAAAATTTCAAAAAATATTTACTTGTAAGTTATTTTACGGAAATAAATATGATTAAAATTATAAATTTTTCTACTTTGAAAATTAATCGAGGGAACATTCACTTTTAAAATTAAATGTTATATGTTTTTTAATTATAAAAATATCTCATCAATTAATTTTATTATTTTTTTAATATTCTCTTTTTTCCATATTTTATTTAAATCATTATCATGTTATATTAATTAATTTATTTGTGGAAATTTTTTATTGAATTAATACTTATATTTGTTGGTATAATTTGAAAATATCGAGTAAAGAAAATATAGTATTATTTTAGATTGCCAACTTTTCACGAATTCATTAAACACAATTGTTATATATTCTTTAGAAAATAATTTATTTATTTATGATAATTATGAATTTAAAAATATAACCATATTAATTATGTATAATTAAATATTAAAAGATCAATACAAACTATTTTTTAGTAGTTTTAATATTTAAAATTTTATTTTGTTGTTAATTTGATATATTTATTTCAATTTAAAAATTAAATTTTATTTATAAAATCTGGCTAATCTCATTCGTCTTTGGAGATAAAGGAGCTGGCTGGTAGCACAAGTGCTTTTTTGCATTTAAATTACTTATTTGGATTATCCCAATATAGGTTTATATTTATATTAAATCTAATATCTAATACTTATAAACATAATTTTGGCAATTCTTTGCATGTAGGGCGAGATTGTAGTTTTACATTTAAGTTAAAATTTAGATTTAAATGAAATTATTTTTCCGCAAAAATTAACATAATATTTGAAGTGATTCATAGTCATTTATAAAATAAAAATTTGTCATACAATATTTTTGAGATTGGTCCACAACGAAACAAATCGGCCACGTGTCGTCAACGAACCAAAGGCCACAAGGTATCCTAATTTACTAGCGGACCCGTGTGATTCGTGCTCCGCAGCCGCCTCCATTTTTCCGAGCAATCAATCCAACAAAAAGCCATTATTCTTAGCTCTGCAGATTTTCCCATTTTCAACCTAGTTTCTTCATAGTTTCTGACTATCACCTTACGTTTTCATGGCTTCCTCCACCATTTTCCCACCTTCGTCATCCTTCATCGCCAATAAGGTTAATACTCCTTCATATCTGCGAAACTTTTTCATTTCCATTAATTTAAACATTTGCAAATCTCTCAATTCTGGCCCAACATTCACATTGTTTTTTAATTTTTTTTATGCTCACTGTTTCAATAAGCTCTGACTAATTCTTTGAATACTGAAGGATCTAGACGGCTCTGCTTTTTCTTCACCGTCATCGCCATTTTCTATTCCCAAATGCCGGAAATCAATCTCCAAGAAAATTGTATCAGTCATGGCTCCTCAGCAATCAGAACGCAGGCCTGCCACCACTGGCTCAGTTAGTTTTTTCTAATATTAGTTGATGCTCATTTTTTCTTTTAATGGTTTTGTTAATTTGCAGATTTTGACTAAATGGTTTTCACCATTTTTTGTTTTTGATTATCGGTTAGGGTTCAGTTTTGAGGTTCAGTTCTGCTTCTTTCATTTCTGCCATCGGTTTGATCCGTAATTGTTTCATAATGGTTTGCAGGTGAAGACTGCAATGACGATGACAGAGAAAATATTGGCCAAGGCATCTGAGAAGCCTCAGTTAAGTCCAGGTGAGAATGTTTGGGTCAACGTTGATGTCCTGATGACTCATGATGTTTGTGGCCCTGGTTCTATTGGTATCTTCAAGAAAGAGTTTGGAGCTAATGCTAAGGTATGGAACTATTTTTACTTATTTGTTTTGTTGATATGACTAAAATGTTTGGGTGCTAATTAGTGATATAATAAGCCCTGATGTTTACTAGGCGGATAAGCCCAGATACCAAATGGATTATGATTAGGTTTGAATTTCTCACAATATTCGTTCTCAAATCATTTGAATGCGGATATTCTTAATTGATGATCATCTGTTTTCTTAGTAATGCTAGATTGATCGTGGCATTTGATGTCTGGAAACCCTAGTCGTTTCTATATATATTTCTAATAGTGTGCAGTTGCTATGTATGTGTATATATATCTATTCAAAAATAAGATTCGAGTTGAAAACTGAAGTTACCAATATTTCATTTGATCCCCTGTTTGTATGCATGTATTTTTTTTCCCCCAAATTCAGTGTTTGTCTGTTCTCCATGCTTGAAGGTATGGGACCACGAGAAAATTGTCATTATACCAGATCATTACATATTCACTACTGATGAACGTGCAAACCGCAATGTGGACATATTGAGGGACTTCTGCCATGAGCAAAACATAAAGTACTTCTATGACATCAAGGACCTTAGTAACTTTAAGGTGTGGATTCATGACTATCAATTTAACTCAATTTGTTGCCTAATTTTCTAAGAGATTTTTTTTACTGGCCTGTTACTATCTGAAGTGGCATTTACTTCCTGACTTTGCAGGCTAACCCTGATTATAAAGGTGTTTGCCATGTTGCACTTGCTCAAGAAGGTCATTGCAGGCCAGGAGAGGTGTGACTCTCAGGAGTCATGATTTGTCAAATATTTTTCCCCTTAAATTCCAGACTCTCTCGCTTAATGGCTCATTATTGCCTCAGGTCCTTTTAGGTACTGATTCTCACACCTGCACTGCTGGAGCATTTGGCCAATTTGCTACTGGAATTGGCAATACTGATGCGGGTTTTGTTTTAGGCACTGGGAAGTTGCTGCTCAAGGTATGTAAAATTGAATTTCCTTTCTCTAGCTTCTGTTACTGTAGTCTCCTCTGTTTTATTTTTACATTCTATAGACTCTATGTGGTTTCTTTAACTAATGGGTGTATTGGCTTCACCTAGGTGTTTCACTAGATGAACTTTGACACACTGTTGGTTTGCTCAGTATGTGTACATCTTTAACTTGAGAACTGGTTTCCAGTTAGATTTTAACCTTATACATTCTTCATTATATATTTATGCTAATTCAGCAATCTCTTCTATTAAACTTGTCCACGGATTAGAATGTTAAATGATACTGGCTAACGAAGTATATCAAGTTCTCTTAAAAATATTGATGGTGCCAATGCTATGGATAGATTCTGAGTAATTGCTATGTTCAAGGTATTTTTAGTAATAATAAATATAAGATACATTCTTTGAAATGTGTGGTGAAAATGATTGCCTTTCTCAACCTGTGCATAATTTGTAAATGCTGGGTTAGCAAGGTTATGATAGATTAAGCAATTGGGCTAAAATATTTCAGCAATTCACATTGAATTGTTTTTATTGAAAGTGACTTTACTTGTTTGACATTGGATGGATTTGAACCCTTGAATTTTGAGTTGGATTTCTTCTTGTGTTGCATCTTCAGAATTTCGCAAATATATGTAGGACAATGTTTCTTGTCATACTCCAGTTTCTCTTCTTCTACTTCTTGCAGACTGTTAATATCTTGGCAGTTTTACTTTTAGCCGATATTGAACAAAGTATTTGCCTTTCTTTTATTGAATTCATCACATATGCTCATTTCCGGTTTGTTTTTAGACCTTAATTGCACAGTGTTTATTTACACTATGCATCTTGGATTTCTGTGATTGCAATGAACTCAAGGTGTTAAAAAATCGTTAATAAGATTAAGATCTTGGAAACGTTTCATAAAACTTGAAACCTGGATACACAATTAGCTTGTATTCATATCCTTGAACTGTTTAGTTGTCTTGCTTGACAATTTCCATAAATTTTTGTCATCTTCCAAAATTGTGTTGGTTGTAGTGTTCCGTTGCTCATCTACTGATTTTCTTGTTCTTAAAATTGCAGGTGCCTCCAACTTTGAGATTTGTAATGGATGGTGAAATGCCTGATTATTTGCTTGCAAAGGATTTGATTTTGCAGGTGAGTGCATTCATATCTCAGACACATGCTTGCTCTAGTGGGCATCAACTTATCTTAAATGAAGTACATAAGTTTTCCTGTTCCTGTTGTTTGATATCTGGGAAATGATCGTCTCATCCAGATTATTGGTGAAATATCTGTAGCTGGTGCAACATATAAATCGATGGAGTTTGTCGGCACAACTGTTGAGAGTTTAAATGTGAGGAAACTTTAGCTTCTTTTGTACTTAAATTTTGTGGTCAGTGAATTTCCATTTTCAGCAGTTCATATCAGATCAACAGATCTGTTTCTTCTTTGTTCTGATTTTTTATGATGGTTAGATGGAAGAGCGGATGACATTGTGTAACATGGTTGTTGAAGCTGGGGGGAAGAATGGGGTTGTCCCTGCTGATAGCACTACATTCAAGTACCTTGAGGTATTCAGATGGATTGTACACCATTCACCATTGCTTATATTTATTTTTCCAATCTGTTAAGGAACTCTTCTCTTTTTTATTTTTTGCATAGAAAGGGCTTTACCAACATTATCTTTTGTTGCGTACAGGATAAGACTTCTGTGCCCTATCAACCAGTTTATAGTGATGAGCAAGCAAGGTATGTTTTCATTAGTGAATGATTACTGAATAGTAATTCCTTATTTTCTTAGGGATCCTTTTCGAAGGATCCATGTAAATAAGGGCTATTAGATTGAGATTAAAGTTCAATTCAATTGAATGTATTTCGTAAGGTCTTGTTTCTAGGATTCCAAAAATGTTTTGGAATTAAGATATATATATTTTTTTAATCTATTTCGTGAAAATATATAGGTTTTGCTATCGTCTTTGTAATTTACCAGAACACAATCATTTTATTTGCTTGTTATCTGAAGTAATTTAAAATATTTGGATACATTATTGAAAGGTTTAGGCGTCTTAAATTTTGACATTGAGGTGGATTGACTGACTTGACTTTTTCTGCATATGAAGTGTCTTTAGGCTTCAGTAAACTTAGCTTGTTGGTCTTATAATTTTTATGATTGGAACTTATACCTGATGTAAGGATAAGGAAACTATAAGTTAAATGAGTAAATTGTAAATGTTATTCTATTTCTGGGACCATGAAAATAACTTAGTTTTATCAGTTATCCAGTAGTAGAATATATTGCTTGCATCTTTTGCCGTGGTGCTTTTGGTTTTTCATTTTCAATGATATGCTTTTCTATTTTGTCTCTTAGATTTCTTTCAGAGTACAGATTTGATATCTCAAAGTTGGAGCCATTGGTTGCAAAGGTGTGATTTTATTTTTTTTTCCATAGTGTTTGCACAATTTTATATTTATAAAGGGTACTAAAACTCCTATGGACCTCTGTTGTTATCCCTTCTCCTAGTTTTGTCTGGTTACTCTTTTTTACTTTCATAAAGAGTGACAGTCTTTCTCCCAACAAAAAAAAAAAAAAAGAGTTACAATAGTCCATATATTTTTGCAGCCTCATTCTCCTGATAATCGAGCTTTAGCAAGAGAATGCAAAGATGTCAAAATAGACAGAGTGTACATTGGATCCTGTACTGGTGGAAAAACAGAGGATTTTATTGCTGCTGCCAAAGTTTTTCTAGCTTCAGTAAGAATTTTTTATCTTATTGTTTTTTTTATTATTTATTTCTATTTGATCATTGATTTTTTATGTGGATGTATGAATTCATTATGCTTCTGATCTTAGTCAATTAAAACTTTAATTGCTGTTATTGCTCTGGGCCTATGCATATGATGTTCAATGGAAATATAGTTTGTCTTTCTTTAGGTTGTGCTCTGAATATATAGGTTTTTATTTTTTTTTATTTTTCAAATGTTTTTCTTCTTCTCATGGTATATTGGCAAGTTTGATCAATCCTAGAATCTACTAGGTAAGAGTTCTTGCATATGATAGTTTACTTTTTTGGAATCATGATCTTCTCAGAACAAAGTACTCATGTTCATTTTAGCTTTTTGGTTAATTAATTTGAGATCACTATGAGTTTTTGTCTTGTGGAAGGCATGTTTCCTTCCATGTTTGAGCATCATTCTTCTTTCATTGAAGTTCTCATTCTAAGATATAAATGTAAAAACTTTTTGGTTGCTTGTGACTAATTTGTGACACATTCAACTGCTATATACGAGTAGGATAAAGATCACTTTCAAATCAGGCTCATTTGCTAAGCAAGCATATCCTATGATAAATTTATGCAGCCTCTAGTCATTTCATATTACGATATTTATCTTGTGTTTGCGATGCTGACATTCATTTGTCCATCATTGATTTCATGGTTCAAAGATTTTGAAATGGATTGATTATTTCAAACTGGGAGAATCCATCTGTTATCATTTTCTGTAATTTTGGCTTTCTTTTCCTTCTCAAGCTTATATGAATGTGCTTTATGTGCAGGGTAAAAAGGTCAAGGTTCCCACGTTTCTTGTCCCTGCTACCCAAAAGGTTTAAATGCTTGATCACAATGTGGCTAATCCTGTCGATTCACTAGTTATAAAAAAAATTAGTCGGAAATTAACAGTAATATTTTATTGTAAAATTCAGGTATGGATGGACGTATATAGTTTACCAGTACCGGGGGCTGGTGGCAGGACTTGCTCCCAGATTTTTGAAGAAGCTGGTTGTGACACACCTGCAAGTCCTAGTTGTGGTGCGTGTTTGGGAGGCCCCAAGGACACTTATGCACGCATGAATGAACCAATGGTAAAGCTTAATTTGTTTATCCCTTCAACTGATACACCTTCTGCAGTTCATCATCCCAGTTAAAATATTTCTACTTTTAGAATGCATTTCCTAATTCAAAAATAATTTTCAGTTACAAAGTTATAATGTGGATGGATAGGAATGAAAATGCAATCAAAGAAAATCTGGTCAAGTTGATTTGTGAATGAATAGTTTCGGTGCCAGTTGATCACTTTACCTTCTGTGTTATTTGTTTTTATGCCAAAGTGGATAGTAACAAAATCTTATATGAAAAAACATATTGCAGTCGCTACTATGAAATAATATGTTCTTTCAACAACTAACAGGAATTTTCTGGAAAAGAAAGGATGCTTTCCATTTACTAGACATCAAGTGTGGTTTTGAAACATGGTAGAAACAAATAGTAATTTAGCACGTAACATCAAGATTGAGAAGTGAGGCTTTGTGTGTTTGGATTATGAAAAAATTTGGTCTGCTTGTTGCTTACAATAACTGTTACCATGGTATTGAAAAGGGCCTATGCCTCCCGGAGCTCAATGCCTATACCTTATTATCATAGGTAACTTCAATCATGCGTGAAAATTTGCAAGGAGACAATGCAATAGACGTTCTTATATCCTTATATTATGTTGATTAATACCTTGTGTAATCCATTCTGGGTGGGAGTGGTGTTACTATAGGCAGTAGGCACTGAACCGAGAAGTCAGATTCTGCATACTGTTGTATAATACATACTTAATTTTGTCATTCTACATGGTTATAATATTTTGTTGTTGCAGGTTTGTGTGTCAACGACAAACCGAAACTTCCCTGGCCGTATGGGTCACAAAGAGGGGCAGATATATCTGGCTTCCCCCTACACAGCAGCAGCATCTGCTTTGACTGGTTATGTCACTGATCCAAGAGAGTTTTTGCAGTAGGTTTTTAATATTTTGTTTAGCCTATGCAGTGTTGCAAAATAACTTAAATGGCAAAGCCGAAGTAGATACCTGAGTGTTATTTTGAGAAGTATAATTTTGCAAAATTTGACGGTTGTTACTAATTGGACTGAAGAATGTTTGCAAGATGAAGCGTAACCTCCTGTCCTTTCTTTGCTTCATGTGGATTTTGCATATTAACTGTTACTGCTAGAGAAGCCCTGTTTGTTTTTTTTTCCTTTTTTTTTCAGTCTAAAGTTTTTCTGGTAGGGATGACGCTCCCCAAAAATGAGATTTTTGTTATTTTTTTAATGAGCAACCAATGAATATTATGAAAATAATCCAAGTCGGAATCAATTTTAATTGAAAAATTAGTTTTTTTTCTTAAACAAAGTTTTTTTAAATATATTTTGAAAATTTTCGAAGACTGTAATTTAACAAAAAGAAAAAAAAAAAAGAAGAGTATAATGCATCAACCTCAAGTAATAATATGATTAGAAGCAGACAGGCAACAGATTGCAGAAAAGTTGAAAAAGAAAATTTAAAAAAACAAAACGCTTTGCAAATGTAGATGAAAATTCCTAATCCTTAGAACTAAAAACCATTCTTGAGGCGTAGGCATTAATGTAAGAATTAGCAAGGAAGAGAAGCTCTTTATCTAAAATCATCCTCATCCTCATAATTATAGTTATGATCTCCGTCATCACCGCCAATCTTGAGGGTTTCTTGATCAGCATCAGCACTATTCAACAACTTTTCTATCTCAATAACCTTTTGATAAAAAGAGAATTCCAATTTTTCATCCTCGTCATTAAAACAATCATCAGCAGTATTCAGTAGCTCTTCAATCTCAATAACCTTCCTACGAAGGGATAATTCCAATTCTTGTTCATCAATATCAGTAGCCTCTTCATGAATGCGAAATTCAGATTCTCGATTATCATTGAAGCAATCATCGTCAAAATGAAAGCATTCTTCTTCGTCAATATCAGTAACCTCTTCATGACTGCGAAATTCAGATTCTCGATTATCATTGAAGCAATCATCGTCAAAATGAAAGCATAATTCCCATTCTTCATCGTCATTAAAAAATGAGTTTTCTTCATCATCTAAAGAAGATTTTTCAGAAGAAAAGGAGTAAAGCTTCATTTTTGGAGTATACAAATAAACGGAAACCTAAAGAGAACTACTGTGAAGAAACAAGAAGTGAGTTAGAGATATGCAAATTAACCGAGAATTGTTTGTTATATATATAATTATATAACAGCTTCCAAATCCAAGCTTAAGAAGGTTTAGGAACCCGCGTAAATTCACCTAGTTAAGCTAGGATTTGGATACTCAAATAATGAAGTTTCCAAGAAAGAATGATTTTGTTAATTTTAGATATTTAATTTTCATAATAATATTTCAATATTACGTTTAGATATTAAATAAATAAAGCAAACAAACCACTAACACAATTTGGATTTCTTATTATCGTCTGTGTGTATATTTTGATGGTTTTGCAGGTAAAGACTGCGATGACAATGACTGTGAAAATCTTAGCCAGGGCTGCTGAAAAGACTCAGTTGATTCCAGGTGAAAATGATTGGTTTAACGTTAATGACCCATCACGTTTGTGGCCCAGGTGCCTCGGATTTTCAAGAGAGAATTTTGAGAGGACGCCAAGGTATATGGAATTTTCCTGTCCTTTCTGTTCAATTTATAAACTGCCCATCTGCCATGCTTGAAGGTTTGAATTTACTATATACATCAATCTTGAAGGTCCTGCTGGAGCATTTGGTCAATTTGCTGCTGGAATTGGAATCACTGATGCAGGGATTTTATCAGGCACAGGAAAGATCCTGCTCAAGGTTTCTACTTTAATTGCAAGGACCATTAGCTACTTTAACAATTTGAGATTTTGCAGTGAACATTAATTTGAACCTATAATACCTTCGTCTTTATTGATTTATTGTTATGATAAAAGTATGTGGATGCATATAGAATTTCGAATCTTGGGTTCCATCAAAATAAAAATCGAAGTCTTTTCAAGCTTAATCTATCTACATATGTTCAATGTGCAGGGTAAAAAGGTTAAAGTTGCACATTTCTTGTCCCTGCAACCTAAAAGGATTCATAATGCTCATCATCATATGCTTACATGTGTGTGTGGGAAAGAAATTTGTTAAAATTTTCAGGTCTGGATGGACACATACAGAATCCCAGTACCAGAATCTGGGATAAAAATATTGCTGTAGTGATGAGTCCTATTGTTTTAAGGATGTGAATGACACAGTATATTATTAATTCCACCAAACATTTCAGAATTATATAAAATCTAACATGATCCTCAAAATTTTCACTCTACCAAAAATTTAGAAACATAAAAATCAATAATAAAAGTGGGAAAACAAATCATGGGGTGGGCATAATTGCCCCCAGACCATGCTGAACCCCCACCATTGATTTTGAAGGGCACGTATTTGATTTGGAAATTACCCCGCACTTTTTACAAATACCCTTTTACTCACCTCTCAAGTGGACATAATTGTAACTTTTTCACACCCATCTATCAAGGCATTTCCTAGGATTGAACTGGAATCAAAATAACCGACATAGATATACGGAAATATTACTCCTTTAAGCATTTTCCAGCTGTTGTTGGGTTCCAATGCCCATCATTTGTTTTTTCCACATTTTGTAACTAAGTTCCAATAAAGAAAAAACAAAAATAGACCTCAGTTGGTGGGTCTATGTACATATATTCATGGCCTCATTGAGAGAAAAAGGTTAAAAAAGGACACAACAAAGAAACCATCATTTTTCATAACTACTAAGAGGTCTTTTCACTTTAATATGCAAGATACAGAACAGAAACCAGCAAGAAAATAATTTTCTTAACAGATGAAACAAAGTTGTGCTCTTTCTTTTACATCAACAGCAGAATACAGTTGTGCTCCAATCAATAATAAAACAACAGTAAAAATGAGAAATGGGTCATACTATTAATTAACATTGGAGTATTCTTGCTGCAGTCAAAATCTAAATGATTGCATAATCTTGAGTACCAACAAGTGTTGTCTCTTTTTTCAGGGCAGTATCTTTTAACCCAGATCACACTTTCTGGTTCAAGCATTAGGAAGGAACCAAGCCTCAAAATAAGTAACACCTGCACAAAATATATTCAAAGTGCAATCTTGTTTAAATTGGTCTTATTTCCTTGTCGGTGTTTAAATCAACTCTCCAAGTTTCAATCTTTAGTAGTGAAAGTTCTAGTTCAATAGTTTGTTGCTTGTCATTTAGGTTTTTTAAACTTCTTTCTCGATCCTCTTAACCATATTCTTTTTAGAAACAACCTTTTCTTCAGCTCTATTCAAGATTTAGAGTGAAACATAATTGTGCTGATTGCACTTCCAGAAAGAAAAAAGAAAAGAAAAAAAAAGAAAAAGAACACACGGGGAAATCAAAACAAGGGAGGAGAAATTTCAAACATTAAAACCACACAAACAGTAAAACTGAATCCACAAGATTGCAGCAAACTCCACTCTAAATATCAAGAACTCCCATATTTACAGTATGAGAAAGCAGCAGTCAAGTGTGCAAAAGCCTGTATTGCAACACTATATAACAGACGATAAAAAAAAAACACTAAAATGAATATTGCCTACAAAAACAAAGAAAACTCGCGAGACCCAGACAGTGGTCAAGCAAAAAAAAAGAACACTAAAGGCAGTGAAAATGCAATCTTAGCAGAAAATCTGACTTGTCGAATCTACGCTGTCTTTGTTTTCAAACTGTGAGTTTCATCTTTCTGGAGTTTAAAATGACAGGACACAAGTGATCTTAAATAGGCTTGCATCTCTGTCTTCCATTCCTCTCTTGGAATCTTGGAGCTGCAATTGAATGGTAAAGTAGTTTTAGAAGGGGAGAACTAACAATCGTAGTTTTAGTGTCAATTGCGACATTTATATACCGAGTCCATTAGCTTCAGAAGTTCTCATGATCCGGAGCCTTTTAACAGAAGTAAGGAACATCCTACAAATGATGAAGAGCAGACAATAAGTATTACAAATATACCAACAGAACTAAGCAAAGGTGATACATAATATGCAAGATCTCTCAACATGATACAATTCATGAGGCATCAACTCCTCCACTTCCTTTCATTGGTGTAGAAAAATTAAAATTGGAATGAAAGATAAAATCACCGTACCCCCATGGAACATCTCCGACAAGCATCCAATCTCCTTCTTTATCTTCATAAGTGAGCACAAACTCAGAAGAGCCATCCAAAAGCTTAGAGGCATTTGTTAATTGTTGCTTTTCTCCTGATCCTATTAGTACAAGTAGAACATGGACTGAGAAACAATTGGTAGAATGCATGATTTGATCATATTTCCGTCTTTCTAATATTTACAGAAAAGAAAGAAAGAAAAATAGCTTACCGATCGAACCGATGGTTGGTGTGGATCTAAAAAACATTTCCTCTAATGTTTGTGCAAGTGTCTCATAGGAACCATGAGCATTCAAATCCACTTTCCTTCCAATTGGAACTCCATCCATATTCACTTTAACAAATCCAAGATTCCCTTTCTCATTACCGGTACCATTATTCTTTTTTCCACTGCAAATTTTCTTCTTTAAGACATCCTTAGATTTATCTTTCTCATCAATAGACTTGTCTTCTTCAGATCTTGAAGCCTTGGCTTGGTTCACCAAGCTGTTGATCCTATAAGCCCTTATAGGTGGCCACCCCACAACCTGACTGCTCCCACAAAGCAATTTACTATAAGAAATAATTTGAATCATTAGGTAATATAAACCCTGAAGAAAAGAATAACGGCTAAACATGCATTTAAGTAACATTAACACACTAAATATATTAAAAATTAATAATTGGTTGTTAGGGAAAAAAATCAGGGGAAGAAAAATTAATGAAATGAAAAGTAAAATTCCTTTTCTTCGTGATTTTTAATACAATCTGAAATGGAAAAATACAATTATTCTCTTGTTCTTGCTTTTCCAGGAAACAACAGTAGAGTTAAAACAGAATAGAAAAAGTCACATACATTTAGACACAATTCAAGCCAATATAATCACTTTGGCTAAATATACTTTGACATTAGTATTTACTTTACAGATAAAAGAACCAAAACAACATAAAAGCACCAAAAAAAGAATACCAAAATCAAAATTTCCTTTTCCTATCTTATCATACTTCTGACTTTTCTTATCAACCAAACAGAACAAATAAAATAACTAAAAACCAAAGAGAAGAAAAAAATAAAGAATTTGAGAAGTCTCACTAACCTGACAGAAGTAGGGGATCCACCTTCATTGGAAACAGGCTCAGCAGCTCTTTTAGTACCAGAAATAGCACCAACAACACAACCAGAAGCTGTGCCATTATTATTGCTATTATTGTTAACTCTATGGGACTGAGTAACCACAGAAGGAAAGTCCTTGGCAGTCAGGATTCTCCCACACTCGCCCCATCCGTTTGTCTTACTCTTCCCTCCGCCGCTAACGCTGCTGCCGCCAAGACTCAGGCCAAGACCCAGCTCTAGCTCAGCCTCCACTGGATATGAACTAGCCTCAGCATCCACCACTTCCACCTTTGACACAGCAGACTCATTTGTTGAGACCCCAGAAGAACCACCACCACAACCGCCGCTGCCGCTAACAGCAAGTAAACCGAGAGCACTATCCATCGTCAAATCAAGAAAGAGACGGTGTTTTTCAAGAATCAAGAAAGGAGTTAAAGAAGTGTTTATTCAGAGAGAAGTTGTTGGGTATTGAAGGGGGAGAAAGTGTACGCTACGGACAGGAGGGAAAAAAAGGAGGAGAAGAAAGAGTAGGTGGTGGAGGGAGTGATGATGATGGGACCCATATGTCTGGTAGTGCGCCAAGCACTCTCACCACTGGTCCACAACTCACTGTCAAATTTTTCTTGACATAAACATCATCATGTCTCTTTAGAATCTGATTTTCTCTCTCGCTACAGAAAAAATGGAAATGACAAGGGGAAAAAAAAGGGAATAATTAATAATTGTGGCTTGGGCTCCAGTTAAGTCCTTGCTAACATTTTATTGTAAAAGAAAATGTTTTCAACTTCAAGCATTAGCTAGAGATTCTCTCAGGAAAGGTTATAGTTTAATTATCCCATTCCTCATAATTGTAATAATACCAATATTTCCAGGAAAGGTTTTGAATTTCAGTTGGTGTCTGAATTTATCAGCCAATGAATACAAATGAATTTCATACACAAGATATACAATATATTTATGTATGAATGTGCTGAAATAAGATTATTAGTTCTTGAACATACCCTTTTCTTCTGTATATACTGTCAGAAGTTACTTGGCTGAAAAAAGGAAAGATAAGGCAAACCAACAAAGATAAGAGAAAGCAAAAGGATACTAATTAATTAGAGGTAAATTTACTTTGAAACATCATAATTAATGTCTAAAGAACTTAACAAGAATTCTTTTTTTTTTTTTTTAAAAAAATACTCTTATCTCTTCCACAAGTCAGACCCTTTTGATGGGTAAGAAGGATGAGCATTGAGTACCCGCTTTAATCCATAAAACAAAATAAAGAAAAATTAAGATCATAAATAAATAGATGAACTAATTAAGTGAATTAAAGAAAAACCAAAGCTTTAACTTTGAGCGTAGGTGTCTCTTAGCTTTAGTATAAAATAAAAGCATAGGTTAAAGTCTAAAGGTCGAGTCTTTTTACAAGAAAAAGAATAATCTAATATCTGCTTCTCTACACTCCCTTCCTTTCTTCCTATGTGCTGTCTACTATTTGAAGGACAAACAGCACAAAACCTTGTTTTAAAAAGTTGAGACCTAAAGAGATGCATTATCAGTGGACGGTGGGGCTGCCCTCCCAAAAAAAAAAAACATATTGCGAATATAAATAAATTACTTCACCAAATGTTGGGTAAAGTACTTTTTAGTCCTTAAAGTTTGACTATAATTATCATTTAGTCCCTATATTTTGACTAAATAACTAATTCGGCTCACCTAGCTAATACCCAGATGCTTAATCCAGTTAATTTCTCCATTGCTTGGATGGCATCAAATCATCCGATACTTCATTTATCAAATATCAATTAAAGTTAGGATTTAAAAAATGATATTCTTATTTGTGCAAATCCAATTCCGCTAACCCAATGCACAGAAGACATTAGTTGTCTTTGGTTGATTAATTGATTTTTTTAAATTTTTAAAATACAATACCATCCAGTTGTGGTTAATTATTCTCCCTTCCCTCTATCATTGCTCTTTGACCAATTGTTAGAAAAAACATGTACTGAGAGAGAGGTGTTTAATTTTTGTTTTAAAGTTGATAATAATGTTATTAAATGTGGTTATGCTGTCCAATTCCAATAGCACGACAACATCTCATCGAAAATCTTCATTGTCATAAATCCATATTAAAGCAAAGCAAACTCTTTTCTTGCTTGTTGTTTAGTGCTTTTAATGGGTTGAATTGGCTTTTGCTCCCTTTTTAGTGCTAATCAAAAAGAAAAAATGAAACGAGAAAAAAAGAGCTAATATTGATATTGTGAAAATAAAATTATTAATCAGTGAATATTGATAGGAATGAGATTGAGAATTCGGTTTTCATTACTAGAATAAATAATACGAATGAAACTAACCACGAACTTTATAAATTGGAAATCTTATTTAATTAACGAAAAAAAGTAAAAATTATTAATAAAAAATATAATTTATTTTTATATTTAAATTGAATAAAAAACCTTTTTCGTTAAGAATTTCTTCGAAAAGAAAATAATATTGTAATTAAATACACGGTTCTGTTTGAGCAGCAGGCCGATGTTTAATTAAGTGTACGAGTTGGAACAAATTAACGTGTTAGGTTAATTAAGTGCAATGAAGATTAGGATACAAATCCAAAGATTAGGCAAGATAAAAGGTTGTCCCATGCAAGTTACAAGGGACAGCCCGACATGGTGGGAGCTAAAGTCACCTGCCAATTATAGCCACGTCATACGACAACCTACGCGGCTGACCGGGGAACCTATCGGAATCAGACTCCTCTCCGACTCGGACTAAACTTTGCTTTCTTAATTCCTTCTTTAGTTCTAGTTCAAGGCAGCTTGGCACGTTCCATTACTAGGAATAAAGTATCTACTCGCTTTTTCCTCACGCTATGCTTTTCACGCGCAAAACAAATTTAAGAAAAGAAGCGCGTGACGATGAGTTTGAGTAAAGGGTGTGGGTGTGGTTAACCTAGGCAAGGCATGAGGTGGATTGTTAATGGTACGGAAGTGGGTTTAATGGGGCCCCTGAAATGGTGGGGACAGCATAATGGTGGTGTTTTAGTAATTTCAGGGTAATTATATTGGTGTGTTCACTTCACGCCCCTCATTTAACTTCCTTTTGCCGCCGCGCCTTCCTCCCTTCTTTCTCTGACAAAATCCCCTCTTTTCGCTTTAAGCCGCTTCTTATAACTTTCTCATCCCATCCATAATATATCTATATTATTGAAATTGCAATTCTATTTTCAAAAAAATATATAATATTTTAATGCACTTTTGTTAAAATATAATTTAAGTTTATATATTTTGATTTGCTTTAATAATTATTTTATTTACTATAATAATTAATTTTTTTACTTACCGATTCAATATCATTGTCTGCAAGATAAAAAACTAAGATGCAAGTTTAACGAATAATCCAATATTTAAATTAGCAAATCAACATTTTTGACAAAAGAATTTTCTTATAATAATCATGTATTGGTGGACTCACTTTACTTGTGAATTAAATTAATTCTTAAAAATTCTTAGTAATCAATTAATAAAATCTGATTTTTCCATCAGAAAAAATTATCATCAATCTAATAAATATTATTTAAAAGGAAGAATTATCTTTGTACAGCCCACAACATTATTATTTTAGTCCATTAGACTTTATATGTATAAAAAAATATAAAATTTAATTTTTTAATTATACACACTAAGACATAATCGAATAATAAGTATATATACAATCTAACAATTGATCCGGTTTGAATTTCTCTTTTCCAATACTTAAAAAAAATTAATTTGTTATGAAAATATTTGATTGTATTTATTAAATTTTATTTACAAAAATCAAACGCATAAGTCAATCAATCAAAAATTCTTTCTTATCTAATAATCGAGACATCTTTTAATGAAAAGAAAATATAGACAAAAAAAAAAAAGGAAACAATAAGGAAAGAAGATAATATGGTCTAACCATATCAACTCCCTGTCATCCACGCCAGTGTTAACGTGCGCCCAATTTTTCCTCTTCCAAAACTGTCGACCAGTGCACTTTACCAAAGAGGGCGTATAGTAGTAGGCTCCTGCCCTAATCCGGGTCAAGTCAAAGAAAACTCAAACCATCCACCGAGGGATTTCGTCTTTTCCCTGGCCTGTTTCTTTTCTTTGCGGAGGATCTGCCACAAACAATGGAGCACTGGACACCATATACGGACCCGAAACATGAAAATACTCCATCATCGCCGTCGCTATGCCTTCGATGATGCATGTACGGACCTGATCCACCGCTGACGACGCTGCTCCTGATCAAACTAGATATGTCACTATGATCATACACAGATGATGCCCCTATTTGCCACCTTTCCAATTTAGATTGGAGACCTTCCATGCTGCTTTCTAGGCTCCAAGAATCCATTATTTCGCTCTCCATTTCTTCAACCCGAAATTTGTTTTTTATCATCGCTGTTACTACCTCCGATAGCGATGGCCCCAATTCTGATTCGGTTAGTATCGGCGGCGCTCCACCGTTAAATTTTGAAGAAGTGTCATTGTTTGAACCAGGTTTTCCATTTGTATTCTTAGAAATTCTTGACCCGTATTTAGCTTTTGTTAATGCACCATAACCCGACCCATTACCAGTTGAATTAGGCTTGTTATTGCTTTTGCCGTCTTTGCCAGTTCTTGATCTATCTTTCATATTATTGTTATTCTTGTTGTTTCTCTGATCACTTTGTGCGCCATTAACCACTGAACCGGCCTTTCCCTTGGTTTTGCTAACTATGACATTAGAACCAACCATGGAGGAGATATCGCTCTTTGTACGTCTTAATTGAGGCTTTGACATCCATGGAAGCAAGAATTGGTTTTGGTTGCCATTGCTGCTTTTATCATCCTTATTACTATTGTTGTCCTTATTACCATGAGAACCTTTATGTTCTCCCATCATATGGAGATAACCAACGGCGGAGGCAGTTTGTGTATAAAGCGGCATGCTTTTCCTAGAAGCATCAAGAATCGCCACACCAATATTGAGAATCCCTTGAGGGCGGCCAGAGCGGCGACGAACTTGAAGTGCAGCGAATCGCATGCCGAGCTGAACGCCATGCTGTTGGTGTTTTTTATGGTCAGCAGGAGGAATGAGGTTTCCGACGATAACACGGACGGTGCCAACGTGGATATCGCGGAACCAACTGACGGCGTAAATCTCGACCATTATAGCCGAGGTCTCACGATATAGAAACTCATCGTCTACACGGAATACAAACTTATCATTCCATGTAGGATTGTTATGGCTATCAATGTCTAGTCGAGTAGAAAGTTTGCGCTCAGGGTGCACCCATGCAACGGCGTATGTTCGCATCTTACGTGACACTTGGGCTAGGTCTTGGCCGGAAATCACATTTAGCTCCAACAATTGAAATGGCTGAGGAATTACGCGTGACATTGTAAAATTTTATTAGTGTTTCAGTTCTTGATGATGGCGGTGGAGAAAATATATCAAACGAGGTCCCGCTCGCCGTCCAAAAAGAGGACGACGGGGGGAGAAAAATCCATAATATTAGGTAACTATTTGGGTATGAGTTTCTCTTCTTTTTTTCTTTTTGTGCGCGAAAGAGAAACCAATGGAGGAGGTTCCGTTGATACATATAATTTGGGTATGTTTGTAATTACATCATCAAGTGTTGAATAATGACGAGATTAAAGCTATATAATTAATGTTTAATTAGGTATTTTTATGCATTTTCAAAAAAAAAAAAAGGTCTTTTTACTGGTAGTGTTTTCCGTAATTCAGAGTTAGTATTATATTTAGCATTAAACTCACTATAATTAGAGTGTATATATTTGCCATTAGTCTTTTAATTCCTAGTTTCTATGTTTTCTACGAAATTTAGACAATAATGGGCTTTGAAGCCCATTGTGCAAGACAGAGTAGGTTGGGCTAGGGTTTTAAAACTTGAGATTCGTTCGTCTAAGCCCATTGGGTTTTAAGTGACTTTTTAATTAACGATTAGGGTTATTTTTTAAATCACAGAAATTAATAAATTATTTTAAGATACAGAAAATAAGAGACATGGGGTTCATGAAGTTAGAAAAGAAATAAATGAGAGTGTGCAGGTGGCACTACTTGCAAGTCCCATGCCTTCCCATGAAACATCCAACTCCAACCGACTCTGCCCCAAAACCGAGAAGGCAAAAACACTTCAAATCTCTCTCTCTTCATCTCATTTAAATCACAAGTATACCGGTTTGGATCACAAGATGAAGAAGAAGCTCCTTTACCAATATTAGAGTTAAAGGTGCTGATTCCTTCCCTCCACTGCCATATCTTTTCTTCTATTGAAAATATTTTGATTAACAATAGTGAAATGTGAAGCATTAGTTTCCTTTTTGGGGAAACGGCAAGGAATCACGTGCATCTTGCTAACTACTCAAGCTTTCTAGCTTCTAACAGTTGATTTTTTTTTTTTGGAAATATATTCTTTTTAATATAATTGTGAAAAAAAAAATAGAGTTGGAAGTATTGATGTATAAGCAAAGGCTTGATCTCTCATTCCTCAATGAAGCATTTTCTTTCTAGACAGATTTGGTTTTCATTTATGAACTGTAATAAGATCCAACTCTCCTCAGTCTAAAGTCAATGGCTTACATTTTTAGGATTTCAAGAAAGACGAAGTTCTCTATTACAAATTCAAGAAAATGCTTCTAAGAAGCTCATCAAACCCTGTAATCAAATCTCTCCTTTCACCATTCTCAGGCAGCCCTAACGGGGACAATGATGCCAAACATAATCTTTCCTCTAATCCTTTACTACATACAGATAAAGAAACCATTACTCTTCGCCATAAAGGATTTCGAAGAGCTTTCTCTGATAGTAACTTAGAAAAAGTAGTTTGTCCTGATAAACTGGAAGAGCTTCATTTTTCGAACAAGCCAAAAAAATACCCAAAAAGAAATCAGAAGACTATGTTGAGCAGTGTACCGTCTTTTTCAATATTCAATGTGAATGATGAGCTAGAAGATGCAGATAGCAATGGTGGAGAAAGGGAGGGTTTGATGAGAACTGTTACCATTGGAGAGAGTATAGAGGCTAAAGGTGATGAAGAGTTCACTTTTGGAAAGAAAAGTATGGGGCTTATAGAGGAGGAAGGAGAGGAGGAACAGGAAGGAGATTTGAATGGAATTGAAAATATTAACCTTGATGAAGTAAAAGAACCTGTTAGTCCTCGAATGTATCTTGCTTCGGGTCTTGGGATTGATGGCCATGATTTTGGTGGTGGCGGGGGCGGCGGTTTTGATATGGCTTTGCCAAACTTTGATGAAAGTGGTGATCTTGAAGAGTATTATAAGAGGATGATTGATGAGTATCCTTGCCACCCTTTGTTTCTTGCAAATTATGCTCAGCTTTTGCAGGTGAGATTAGTTTTTTCTTTTTTCTTTTCTGTATTGTAGTTTTCGAACCCTAATTTTATATATTTTTTTCTTTGATTTCTTGAAACATTATTGCTTCACGTAAATAAGATCTGGCCTTGAGTTCTTCCTAATTACTACTATTTTAGCCTATCAGCTTCGTTGTTTTAAACTCTTTCATTGAAGTAATTTTATCTACATCTTAAATCATCGATATTTGTTGAGTTCAGATCTCCCACTGATCCCAATTATGCAATTTCTAATCTTGCAATTGTCAATTGATATCCAAAAGTAATAAGCCCAAACATTGTTGATTTTGTAATTTAAAAATCATTATTGCATTTATGGGGTGAGCATTTAGAAGATAATTCTTAAATTGAGCTATTTTGCCATCTTACTTGACAGAGTAAGGGAGACCTTCATGGAGCTGAGGAATACTATCATCGTGCCAGTCTCGCTGATCCAGAAGATAGTGAAATTTTGTTGAAATATGCTAAATTAGAGTGGCAGCTGCACCATAATCAAGATACAGCTTTGAGTAACTTTAAACATGCTGTTCGGGTTGCCCCTCAAGATAGGTGAGCAGAATTTGCATCCTTTTGCGTAAACTTGTGATTGAATTTTACATCATAATTTGAGGATGATCAGGAATTTTCTTTTTCCCATTTTTCAGTCAGGTTCTTGCAGCATATGCCAGTTTTCTCTGGGAAATAGATGATGATAAGGGAGAAGATATATTGCAGCCAGAGCATGTTAAGGTGCTAAAATAATGCAAATCTCTGATAAGTCATATAGCTTTTATGGATGCTTCATTAGTTGATCGTATAAATTTGTCATAGGTTGAAGAAGAGGAAGATCTAACTAGACTTGTTAACTCAGCTGCCAATCAAGATTTTGAGCTGTTGCAGCTTCCGCCATCTATGCTTGGGATTGATGTGGCAGATCATGCTACATCTGATATTGATAAAGGCAACAATGTCGATGAGTATTATAAAAGGATGCTCGAGGAAAATCCTTGTAGCTCCTTATTGCTAAGCAATTATGCTCAATTCCTGTATCAGGTTAGCTGTGGGATTTGTATTAGTTTTGCCTATGAGGATTGTGTTTGATCTTCTTGCATTTCTTTAATGGAGTCTGTTTCTATCGAGCAGTCCAAGGGAGACCTTTCAGGTGCAGAAGAATATTACTCTCGTGCTCTGCTAATTGAACCTGGGGATGGTGAAATTATGTCACGGTATGCAAAATTGACGTGGGAACTTCATCGAGACCACGATAAAGCCTCGAGTTATTTTGAAAGAGCTGTTCAAGCTAAACCTGAGGATAGGTGAATATGATTCATATCAATGCATACCTGATAAAAGCTACTTAATTGGTTCATAGCTCATCCTCACTGATTCTTTGCCTGTTCTTTATTTTCCAGCCATGTTCTTGCGGCATATGCTAGTTTCCTCTGGGAAACAGAAGAAAATGAAGAGGATAGCACAAGTCCAAATCTGTTTCAGGAAGCCACCCACCATCACCCCAATGGTTCTGTGACTCTAGCAACTGCTTAAAGATGACATTAATTATCTGACGAGCAACCACATCTTAATTTTTCTTCTATGCTAAATAGTAAAACAGAGCCAATACCGTACCATTCGAAGAATGAATAAAGGTTATTATTATTATTATTATTATTATTATTATTTTAGATGTCTTAATGACATGAAGCATGTCTCAATAATTATTGACTGCCTTTCGTTTTGTCTTGTCAATTGAAGATATGCAATATGCCACAGGATCCTTACCATTCAGGCATAAAATTATTGAGGGCCTAAGCCTATATGTTCAACTCAATAGAAAATGAATCTATCTCATCCAACTCAATAACTTAGAAGTGTTAGACTTTACATGATCAAATGGTCTCAAAATTGCAAACAAATTGCCCATAAAATTTGAACATTCATTAATCAAGAAAATCTGTGACTCGTATGCCTGACACAACTAAGTCAACCTGACTTCAAATAATATAAATTATATTTCTTGAAACTAATAAAAGTGAATGGCATAGTTGTAATGGCTAAACCCAAAACTTTGTTCTCTCTCTATATCTCTCCCTGTTTATTTGGAAAACTAAACTGTCTGCTCTGATTGATTTTGTCCACTTCTTGATAATTGGTAACCGTTAAACCCTCTATCCTGGCGGGGAGTAGGCCTATAGTAACCATTTCCTCTTGATCTGTTATAGTCTCGATCACCTCCGACATAGCTTCCACCCCTGCCAAAACTTCTGCCACCAAAACGACCTCTCAGACCATCTGTTGGATAGCTACCCCGGCCTCTACCCCTTCCTCCTGTTCAGAATATTTCAATCACAAAATTGTAGTAGCGATATTCTTTAGAAAGGTCATCTTAGAGTTGCTTATGTTTAATTCCACATTACCAATATGGGGATTAGACATTTGTTACGGAAATGCTACAGTCGTGGAAGCAGATAAACTAACAAAAAGATTTGGTAAAAATCATACAGAAACTGTGTAGGCATCCTAGACATTGTGCACAAAATATTCTGACGTGCCAACTACACTTATAATCTTATCAAGGTTTAGATTCTCAGGCAATTAGGATTTATGACCTCAAAAATCTAATGTTACTGCAAATTACAGGACAGAAGCATACATATGGCCGACTCTTCCCTATATTCAATAAATTTCTCTTCATAGAATTTCAGGTGATCAAACTATACTAAGAAGCAACACAACCTGGGCGATCAAACTATACTCAGAAGCAACACAACCTGAAAATATACTAAGAAGCACACTGCATTAGCTGATCACATCTCGATAACTGAGAACAAGTGGCAAGGGGGTTGGAATTGGTAGGACACATGAGAAGCCACATGATTCAACAGTTAATCAGCAAGTGAACAGGGAGCGTAAAATAAATATACATGATGGCAAGATAGAGAATAAAAATGCGTACTTCCTGCACGGGATGGGATATTGCTATTTGGTCTCCGCTCTTCAATGTATACCTGCCGCCCGGCAACATTTGCACTGCCCGCCTGAAGGCATAATGGAAAATGCATTTAATACAAAATCCAGTGAAGTAACTTGCTTATATGAACATAACATATAACCTAGCAGCCACAAAAATAAGATAACAAGAAATTGCAAACTGAAACGGTGGTCATAGTAAGCTCAGAAACTTTGTTGGGAAGCAACATTAGCAGACATCTTATAATACTTCGAAGGAATGGCAAATTTCATTGCTCTTTGATCAACTTACGAAAAATCAGAAACAATAAAATGCCCAACAGAAGCAAACCACTACCAACTGGCTTCAGAGAAAATATGAAGAAAGAATTGTTCTTCATTAAAAATGAGCAAGTTAAGGGACTACCATCCACTGAAAAGTTGATCAAATTAGAAAAATAGAAGAAAAGAAAAAACACAAAAATAATTGGAATTGGAACAACCAGCAAGCATTGAAGAAGTCAGCTATGAACTTTTTTTTTAATTGAAAAAAGAAAATGTGAGCATTGCAGATCAATAGCCAGAATTCTGGATTTATTAAATTAATAAACTAATTCCAAGAAAAATTCAACACAAAATAGGAATGCTGTTTCAATGTTTTTATTCATACCTTGACTGCATTAAGAACACCAGTCATCTCTTCAAATTCAACAAATGCATAACATACACCAACATCCTGCATATAATTTGTATATTAAAAAATTAGCACAATAGATATAAGGAATGAAGTAAATAATGTGACAACAAAAGCCAGGATTGAACCTTGCGACTTCGAATGACGACACCATCAGGGGCAATTTTGCCAAAATTCTTGAATTCCTCCTCAATTTCAGCTTCAGATACAGTAGTTGGCAAGTTTTTTACATAAACAGATCTTATTTCATCTAAAACATTCAAATAAAATGAAAAATAAATCAACGCGAGAGTTGAAAATTAGAACTAAAAATAAAATAAGGTAACAAACCCTTGTCACTTTCATCTCAAAATTATTAAATATGAATGTTTCAAATTGAAGAAAAGCCAACCATATTAAGCACCATAATGAAGAAAAAATATGTTTTAATCATGTCAGTAGTCATACTGTCAGAATATTTACTGAAAACATCAATTACTGAATGACGAGAGGCAAATATTAAGGATGACAACAACTGACCTGCATCTTCTGCAGCTGAAATCTCCTCGATAGCGTCTGCTCCAGACATCTCAAATGAATTTGGTGTTGCAGTTGTTTGCTGAACCTGTGGAGCATGATTCCAATCTGAAGCAGGTGGTCCATTTTTGTTAAAAGACTGGGGAGCAACTGATGGTGCAGATTGTCCCTTAGCAACTTGCAACTTACAATGACAATTTAAGAAGAAGAGAAGAGGATGGGGGGGAGAAAAATGTCAGTCTCCTGTGTAAGATGAACCTTTAATTCTAACATATACAATGTGAGAGCACAAATAGCAACATATGCTGAAAAATCAATATAACTACCATGCATAGAAACATACAATAGAAGCATAAGTGTGTTTTTGGGGCTCTCCAGTAGCTTCCTCAACAAGAGGCAACTGGTCTTGCATGGTGTTCACTGTGTTTTGAAGTGAACCATTTGAGTCTACAGAATTTTCCTCCCGAACAATTTCAGACTCAGGGATTTGCTGCAACCGTTGCTCTGGGAAGCTGTAGTTGTCAACTGGACCATTTTCCTTGGGATCAGCACGAGCAACAAACTCCCTACCCTGGATTTCTCCTCCCAACAAATAGTTTGAAACTGCATAAATCATCACTTCATGAGTGAAAAAGGTTTTCGCTTAAAAAGATACTAGTTAAAAATCTAAAAGAGAATAACTCATTCCAGTATCAAACATTCATTAGCATAAAGACCCTCAAATCATAGTCTATGCAGCCAATATTGATTACTGACTTAAAAAAGGTGAAACCAGTCACTAATAATTGTACTTGGATTTCATTCACATGAGCAGATTCTGAGAGCAGCTATCCATTGAAGAAAACTGATATAATCACCATTTCCCATACTTGTAGAACAAAAAGTGTAAAGCAACAGAATCTAGCATTCAATATTTAGCCCAGGTTAAATAATGATACCTGGCTCTAGAATAGTAGCAGGAGCATTAATTTTGGAATCAACATTGTTCTGAGATAATAAGACAGCAGGATGGTGGTGAATTGGTCCCTCATCAATGAAGTGAAAAACATCATTGAGAACAAAATAGCCCTTATCCTGAGGTGCCAGGAAAAATGTTTCCACAAATTTCCTCCTTCCAGTAAACTCCTTCGCTTGCACAGAACCATAAACCATCACAAGAACACCTCCATTCCACGACTCCAAGGACTGTGCTGACCTTATTTCAATTCCAGTATAGTTGAGAGACATAATAAGTGCATGGATTTGCTGTCAAAACAGAAAAGGAAAGAGAAACATATTAGCCCAGCTTGTTCCATTTGACACATATGCAGAAGCAGAGATTGCATTTTCAAAACAAAAAAAATAAATTTAAAAAGCAGAAATGAACATAAACAAGCTAAACAGCTGTGAAGCACAAAGCCTCTTAATCTATCTGGGAATATCATACTTAAATTTATAGGTGGCATTGAGTGGCTTCTAGGAAAGTATTGTCATTAGAGGTGTTGTTCTCAAAGAGTTGTATTCAGATAAAAAAACAAAAAAACAAAAGGATCGCATTATAAAAAGCAATGCCGCTAATGATGAAACATAGATTAATACATTCTTAAGCACTGAGACAATTGTTTGCTGAATGCACTTGTTTGAGGACATTGGTCTTTCTTCTCATTAAGATGATTGACTTCATATTGACAATGGAAATACATTCTTCTCACACCTAAAAAACCACATCCAAAACTCATTGTCTGTTTCTAAAGTTCATCGCCACAAAACAGTGAAAACATTGACAGTTATCATATTAAACAATAAGGTTATCTAAGGTCACAATGTGAATTGTTGTAGCTATAAATGCACATGTAAAACACTATCATGATTAATGGAGAGTATCCTACAGTCCCCATAATGTAGAAATGAAGAAAAATAGTTAGTCCAAAGGCGCTAGTGTTCCAAGCCCATGTGTCAAATGAGGCGACTAACTACACATTAGAAAATCCATTTATCCACGAAAAGCAATCAGCATAGAAAAACGCTTTCATGCCCTATTAGCAGAGAATTTTTGGAAGAAATTAACAGGAAAATAGAAAGCATTCAAGTCAAATTTTCAAACTCCAGCTGTCATAAAACCTACTTGAACTGAATTAGAAAGAAAGACACAAACTACCATATATAGAGAGAAAAAAGAACCTACTTCTAATAAATTAATAAAGGAAAACCTACTTTTGACAGCATATTATTAACACTAGAAAAAAAAAAAAAGGAAAACAAACACTGGCACAAACGTAAACGAGAGAGAGAGAGAGAGAGAGAGATACGAGCATTGTAGTGGCGTTATCTCTGTTGGCGCCATCGATACGAAGCATAATGCTGGCATCACTGTAGAAATGGTAAACGAGTTCTGGCTGTTGCTGTAGTAACTGATAGTACTGCCCCACGAAGTACGTCCCAACCTACATATAATACAAAAATAAATAAAAGCTATATTGGCCATATTTTCTTAGAAAAACAGCTAAATAAAATAGCTGAAAGAGAGAAACAGAGTAAGAACCTGAGCAGCACTAACAGGAATGGGATACGGAGTCGACATTTCCAAAGAAAAGCCAGTAAAATAAAAAATGAAAACCAAAAAGAATAACCCTAACAGATCCAGAAACTCCCCTCCTCAAAAGATCCGCAATAGCCACACCATGAAAAACCCTGCATAAGCCGCAAAAACAGAGTACACTAGTAGGAATAGATAGGCAGAGAAAGAGAGAGGAGAGGGAGAGGGAGATCTGAGGTGGTTAAATATATAATAATATACAGTAGAGAGAAAGGGAAGATACCTCCTGGAGGGATAGATTTGAGAGAAGATTTTCTCCACTGGTTTGTTTTTGTTGGCTTTTTGTGTGTTGGGGTTTTTGTTTTCTTTCTTTTTGCTGCTGTTGTTATGTGTTTGGATGTCACTGCTTCCCTTTTCTTTTCTTTTTCCCTTTTTCTATTCTTTTCTTTGCTTTTTTATTAGTCGTCCAAACAAAAGGTGCGTAGCTGTTCTCCTTCTTCCCACTTCAATACTCTCCTAAAATAAATAAATTAATTAAATAATTAAAATACGGTCCACTTCTAATAATATAAACCGAACCTAATATTATTAATTATGATTGTTATATATAAATAAATAATTTAATCAATTACTACATATTTAGAATTTAAGTTGTTTAATGATTTCCTTCGTCCTTGAGTAATTATTTTTATTATTAATATTATCAATACAAATTACATTTTAGAATTAGATGAAATCAGTTTCGATTTTTAATTATTTATTAAAAATTTATTTTCTGCAAAAGTATTAAATTTCGAGCATCGTATATAATATTAAGTGCACCGCAATATTTACGTAATGAATTAATTTCCCTAAAAAAGAAAATTGACGGGAGAAATGGCAAGTAAAATTCTTGTTCAGCTTGATATTTAAGAGAACTAATAAATATAAAAAATGGAAAGAAAAAAATTTATGGCTTGCTTAGTGGACTTTTTTTATATGGGCATTACTTTGCATGAATGATGGAAAGTAAGAAAAACAATAATAATTTAATTAAACTAATGAAGGTTAAATTTTAAAAGAAAAATACAAGTTTGCAATCTAAATTTAACATTATCAAAGAAAATCTTTGATATTGTTTAATAAAAAAATCTCAAGAACATAATTTTCGACAAGAAAAGAATCAGAAATATAGGCTAGAATAAAATATATATAAAAAGGAATATATAAAATAAAACCTTCTTTATGTTATACTGATGAATGGAAAACTATCAAAAAAATAAAAAAAAAACCTGAAAATAATAAATTTGAGAAAATTATTTTACTAATCAGCCCACTTAGCCATTTTGATCAGAAAATTATATTAGAAATTTTGTGCAAATTGCAATACTTTTAGATTATTATATTGCATTTATCTCTTGTTTAAAGGAGGAAATTGCACATTACATATTTCCACCATTGCAGGGCATGTTCAAGGTTTATATATATATTGAAACTTCTGGGTTTCCATCTGTTAATTGGCAAGAAGAAGTCAGAAACAAAAATGTGAACCCTACTTGGAAGAATTCAATAATAGAAAAAATCCAAACAAAAATAATTCAAGAAAAATATCCAATCATCATAATTCATAGCTAAACAGGTTTCTCCTGCAGAATTAATAAGTACTACCATTGAAAATTTACAATGAAAAATTTCATATTATAGCATATTTATTTGTTTAAAGAAATAACTATAGGATTTTCATAAAAAGTTCCACTCAAAAAAGGATAAGAAAACAAGGACTGTGTACAGAATTGATTAGAAAAAACAGGGTATTAGTTTCAAGTTGCAGAGTGAGATTGCATTTTCCTTCCATTTCTTCAGCAATTAATCTTATTGTTGATCTTGAAATCAGCATTTTTATGACTTTTTGCCTTGAGCTAAACTTACACGCATTGCTCTCCCCTCGAGTTCCTGTAATACCAACACAAACAGGCTGTCATTATTCTAATAATGATAATTGATATGAGTATGCACAAACAAAGTTTATAACTTTATATATACCACTCCATTAAGAGATTCAATGGCATTTTCCATTTCCGATCTTGTTGAGTAGCATACAAAGCCATATCCTCGCGACCTTCCAGTCTCCCCATCATAAAGAACTCTAGCTCCAACTACAGTTCCATATTCTTGAAAAGCTTGAGTCAAACTCTCTGATGTTACCGACCAGGATAAATTTCCAACAAAAAGCTTGTGTTCTGTTTCTGGATATAAAGGTTCTTTTGGTTTAGGTTTGTCTGCAAAGTTCACTCTCAAGATTCTACCCATGTATTGCTGTAAAGTACAAAAATTATGGGTCTTGAAGCTTCAAGTGCAAGGAGTTACTGATAAAATGCAAGTACACACATAGCTAAAGATAGAAGGAAAGATAATTCTTACACTTCCATCAAGATTTTCAATAACTCTATTACAATCTTCAACACTGCTCATTGTCACGAATGCAAAACCTCTACTTCTTCCGGTGTCCCGATCATAAAGAACCTAAAATCATTCACATTGCTTAGTACAAAAAAATTCTATAGGATGTCTAACGCCAAAAATAAAGCAAATGTCCCTATGCATGCCTCCCGGTGTTCCCGACAGAAAGAGCTTATGCTATTTTAGTTGGTCTATTAAGGAATTTGTCTAAAATATGGAGACAAACAAAATAGAACAAAGCTTTAACTTTCAGAATCTATAGAAAGCATCTTTTGCAGTTATAGGCATACGAAACAGTCAAGTTGCTAGGATTTAGACAATCAATATCATGTGCAAATATGAAGTTAAGGATGGAATGAAAAGGGGGTATGTAACTTTCTCTAAGACAAAAGGAACCGATAGAGAAATGAGCAAATTGTCACAACTTCCAATGATAAAACTCAATAACCAACCCATCAAACTTGCATAGCTTCCATAAATCCATTACCATTTGATTGGGCATGGTTTCCATACATAAAACACAAAATGTCCTCATTTCCCAACACACTATATATCGAGATTTCGAATGCTGCTTTGGAAGATTTTCCAATAAATCATGTTTCTCAGGCAGCAGTTTATCTTGGCTACCTCAATCACATTGATTCTTTTCTCTGTTTATTAATCAATCCATCTATAGCAAGGGATGAAAATTAAGAATAACCAGATCAAGCCAATATAAAGATTGATACATGCCAATCAGATAAGATATCTTACATGTATTTAATTTAAAAAAAGTTATAAGACAGAAAGAATCAAGTAATTAGATACAAATTAAAATCAGGTACTTGATGGTATAATATACAATACCTCAACCAATTCAGGAGCACCATATTCTTGAATAATACCAGCAAGCTGTGCACTGTCAACATTATAAGGCAAATTCCCAAAGTAAAGTTTAGTGTTCAAAGGAATTTCCGTTTCTCCTTCACCTTCTCCTGCTACTTGTTGCTGCTGCGCCTCCTCTTCCACAGCAACAATTGGTGCAGCCTCCTCCTCTTCCACCGCAGCATTTGCTGCAGCCTCCTCTTGAGCAACAGCAGCGGATACTCTTGGCACACGCCACGAAACTGCAACAAGCGATGAAATGGGTTCTATAGCATAAGAGCGAGAGATGGGAGATGCAGTAATAGCGAGTCGAGTTGTTGAGGGAAGTTTAAGGAGAGAATCGGATAGAAAATGCTTAGAATTGGAGCATTTGAGATTGTGAATGGATGGAGAGAAAGATGAGGCTACAGTCGCAGCAGCAGTAGCAGCCATGATTGTGGTAGTTTTTTGCAGGTTACTGTAGGAAGTAGGAAGGGAAGGTGCAGACTGCAGAGGAAACTGCTTACGGACAGGGGAAGTGTAAAGTCTATCTAAGCTGATGTGGGCAGATTCTGTCCAATGACATTTGTTAGCGCTGTGTGCGGGGATAAGGCTACTTCGCCTGGGTTTTAAATCTGCCAATTTAAGTTAATATTTTATTGTTTTGTCTAAAAATTTGGTTATACATTATAAAATAATAATTACAAATACTATACGTGCACTACAATAATTATTACAAATATAACACGTGCACTACGAGTTCACAGTTTATACCGTTACAGGCGGTTATAGCTGTATATAGTCTATCCAATTATCGTTTTTGAGCTCTCTCTTCACCCTTTGGTTTTGCTTTTAAGCTAATGGAGAATGTCACCCATCTCCGGTTACTTCCGCCTGCTCAAAGCAAGCGGACTTCTCTCTCTAAACCATAATAAATCATTCTCTACCTTAAGCTCAAAATTTTCCACACAAACTCCAATTTCCGAAACACTTCCTTACCTGAAACCTCTCAATTTCAAGATCTCTAGCTACATGAAAAATGGCCTCATCAAGAAGGCAGAAAACCTGTTCGACGAAATGCCTCAAAGAAATACCGTTACTTGGAATTCTATGATTCGTGGTTACTTTCAGAATGGGCAATCGCCAAAGGCGCTTAATCTGTTTACAGCAATGCCTGAACGCGATATTTATACATATAATATAGTGATTTCGGGGTTGACACAGTGTGGTGATATGAAGAGTGCTAGGGAAGTTTTTGATGGGATGCCATTCCGAGATGTTGTTACATGGAATTCGATTATCGCGGGTTACGTTCATCTGGGATTGATTGACGAAGCAGTGAGAATATTCAATGGGATGCCATTGGAAATGAGAAATGTAATTTCTTGGAACCTGGTCATAGGGGGCTTATTGAACAATCAACAAATTGATTTGGCTAATAAATACTTTAGACAGATGAGTACTAGAGATATTGTTTCCTGGGCAATTATGATTACTGGTTTTGCAAGAGTGGGCCGCATTATGGAAGCTCATGAGTTTTTCAAAGAGATGCCTGGAAAAGATGTTCGAGCTTGGAAAGCCTTGATGGTTGGGTGTATGGAAAACCAGCAGGTTGACGTTGCAGAAATTTTATTTAAAAGAATGCCAAAGCGGGATTGGGATTCCTGGAAGTATTTTATAAATGGGTTGGTCGGTTGTCAAAGATTCAACGATGCTGTTAAGTTCTTCAGAGAAATGCCCCAGAAATGTCAAAAGACATGGAACGTGGTTTTATTGGGATTAATAAGAAATGGAAATGTTGAAGCAGCTCATGGATTCCTTGAGAAACTTCCATATGGTGACATTTTGTCATGGACAAATGTTCTTGTTGGATATTTTAAAGCAGGTGAAGTTAGCAGTGGTATTAGACTTTTTAAGATGATGCCAACTCTAGATACAACAGTATGGAATGTAGTGATATGCGGATTAGGAGAAAATGGTCACGGTGAGGAGGGTCTCAAATTTTTTGTTAGAATGAAAGAGTTAGGATCATCTTCTGACAAAGCTACACTTACTAGTGTTTTGACTATCTGTTCAGACTTGCCTGCGTCATATCTTGGTGAACAAATCCATGCGGAGGTAATTAAAACAGGTTTTGATGATGTTACTGAAGTATCTAACGCAATGGTTACCATGTATGCAAGGTGTGGAAACATGCACTCGGCATTGAAGGAATTCACTTCCATGCCAAGTCATAATATCATCTCTTGGAATTCCATAATCTGTGGATTCGCTCACCATGGATTTGGTGAACAAGCCATAGAAATGTTTGAGCAAATGAGATTAACTGATATTAAGCCGAATCACATAACTTTTGTTGGTGTTCTGTCTGCATGTAGTCATGCAGGATTGGTGGATCAAGGCAGACACTATTTTGATTACATGAAAAACATTTGTCTTTTGCAGCCAACAAATGAGCATTATACCTGCCTTATTGACCTTTTGGGTAGAAATGGACTAATTGATGAGGCAATGACTTTTTTAAATCAAATGAGAGCAGATGGAATTGAAGTTCCTGCAAGCGTTTGGGGAGCTTTGCTTGGAGCATGTAGAATCCACAAGAACATTGCAATTGGTGAGGTTGCTGCTCAGAGTTTGTTGGAAATAGAGCCTAATAGGTCCGGCATATATTTGATCTTGGCAGAAATATACCAGAGTGTTGGAAGAAGAAAAGACGCGGAGCTGATTTCGGATCAAATGAAAGAGAATGGAGTCAAGAAACAACCAGGTTGTAGTTGGATTGAGGTAAACAACAAGGGGCATGTATTTCTTTCAGGGGATACTTCACACCATGAATTCAGCAGAATTTGTTGTCTTTTAGACTTGCTCCGTAAAGACATGGACATCATGATTTCAGAATCCAATACTGCTCATTTTTGGCAATTTCAAGTTTCATTAGATAGACAAGTCCCCTTGAATCAAGACTTAGTTAGATATTGAGGGTTTAGGACAATGCTATAGAACAGGTATACATGTATACTGATCTACGAGCAAATGAAATGGACTTTATTATATATTTTCCTCTAAGAACAATATGGACATATGTTGCTTATCGTAAAACTAACAGGAATATAATTTTAGGGTTAATTAAAAAAAGAATTTTAACCTATCCCTCAACCTTCAAAACTAGTCGTGTTATACAGGTAATCGCTATGTCAACTCCAACGTTACAAAAGCTTTACAAGTCAAGAATTTTGTTTATTTTAATAAATTTCGACAAAATAAATTATACATGTTAGCCAATATGAAATTATTTTAAAATTTGAAGGAAAATCAATTAAGTTTTCCTCTCTCTATGAACGACAAGGAAAAATTTCAATGTCGTATGTGAATGATAAGGCAAAGTTTTCCTTCTTCCATCATCAGCAAGAAAGTTCCGGTGATAGCCATTTTCTCCAGCAATTCCCTGTCTCCGGAACACCATGCACCATCAAATTCCATCCCATCTCCACTGCCACGCCATAACCTAATCCAATCTGTAACTTTTATCTGTCTCTTCTCTACAAATGAATAATTTTCTCTTTTTAACAGTTACAATGCCCAAGTATTTCTAAAATACAATTACAGCCTTTGATGTTAGATTATAGAAGGTGCCTCCTTTTCTCTGTCTCTGTTTCGAAGCAATGGCAAAAAATGGCTATTACCTAAAAGCAGAAGTCTTGTACAAGCCATGACGGAAAAAACTTAATATTCAAGTAAATACTGAGAAAGTGGAAACAGGATAACCTAAGAATATCGTTGAACTAACATTGCCTCTTCACATGATTTTGTTTGTACAGAAGAAACATATAATAATAACAACAATAATAATAAAAACGTGTGGAGGAAACAAAAATCTCTCTGTATGATTCACTTGTTGCGTATGAATGAATCCAGCGTCTACGATAACTGATATAAGCTATTAAATTTTTAGGGAACTTGGTTTTTTACTAGCAGTAAGGTTTCTTCTCTGGCTTGATACTGCGGTAGCTGGCCCTGGCACTGGCCCTTTCTTTCCTTTAAGATCAAACTTTCTATCAGTATTGTTGTTGGATTTCCTTGTGTTTAAAGGACTTTCATCAACAGCTCGAGTCTGCACAACTTTACAGTGTGTATGTCTATTTTGTATGGAATTACGATTCTTCAATGCTTTGGGTTTATTTTTATTTCCAATCACAGCATCATTGTCTGAGTGCAAAATAAGAAAATGTCATGAGTTGGGGGAATTTTATGCTATGAATTTGTGTACAAGATTTGATACAAATAATAAAAGAAACCATATATTCGCATCAGATGAACAGAAAATGAAAATTACCAGGGCTAGATATGACGGCACGTGGACGTGGGACTGCACTGGCTCTAATTTTTGGTATATTCTCCTCATCAACATCGCCTTTCTTATCAGCTCCTGTGAATTAAACTTACACATTTATAAGAAATGAAGAAATAGAAGCAAAGTCACTTCTGTTCAGAGACCAGCAGAAATTTTGGATCCGGAAATGGTATGAAAGTAAAAGTTTTTAACCTTCAGAGGCAGATTCTGCAGGCAGGACTATGTTTGGCACATAAGATTTGGGAATTCTTGCAGTAGGAGTTGGAGAAACATCTTGGAAGTCCTTCACTATGGATGAATGTCAGCAAGGAATTTTTTATAACATTTCATAATAACTGACATCAAAGCACTAACAATTCTAAAGAGCAAAGAGAGTCTTTTATTCCACAGGCAACGGTGAGAACTATTAGTAAAGATATGATTTGAACCACAAAAGATCTATTAGCAAATGGCAACATCATCCTCAATCAGTGAGAGCAAAACTATTGAATATGTTATAAACAATATAGCAGCAGAATTAATCAGTATGGTTCGCTTACATCAAAACATGAAAAAAACTAAGCAAAGATTCTAGCTTTAGCCTATATAGCTAATAAATACAAAGGAGTTATAAAACCATGACATAAAATTTAAAAAGGAATAAATGAAAATAGAGGAAACACAAGAGCAAGAACTACCTGGAAAACAAGAATCCTGTAATAATAGAAACTGGATATCCTTCAAGGAAAGCAAAGAACTCCAATTATGTTGATCCTTTTGGTCTTCATCCCTTCTTACCTTAACCTTCGGATACACTGAAAAAAAAATGCAAGAAAAAGAATACCCATATTGGAAAACAGCAATATTATTTCGTTAAAATTTTAAATTTCAAAAGAAATAGAAATCTCATATGGGAAAACCTACTGTTATACTCCTGTATTGAAGAAAGAGAGGCTATTCTGTTATTAATAAGAAAAAGGCTATAAACTGAGATGTGTAAGATGGGTCATACCAATATTGGGTTATGAATATGAAACTGTGAAGAAAAGCAAGAGAAGGCACAGAAAGAGAGGAAAGAGGGGGTGCTTGTAATGTGGATATTCCACAGAGAAAGATTTGGGAATTGGAATTTTGTGACTGAAAAGTGAAAAGGAAAGTTTCTTTTGGAAGAGACTTGCTTTATGTTTTGTTTTGTGCTTGTTTGTGCGTCTGATTGATTGAAGAGAAAATTTGGAAATGGAGAGAACAGTAGCGGGTCCTACAACCCATGTTTTTTTATAATTTGGCACCTGTTGGCTCTTGTTGACTTCGAATCGGATACGCCTCCATTACGGAACATATCCAACCATTCCTCTCCCATTTCCTATTTCTTTTTGTCGTTTTTTTATGTAAAGTTATTTTCTTTAAAATTAAAATTGTTGAATATATAGAATATAAATCTGTTTTTTATTTTAATAAATACTTTTAAAAAAAATTAATAATCTGAACAATAACTTTTTTTTTTACATTTTTTCTAATCTATCTATATGATATATTAAATTGTTGATGACAAGATACATTAAATAAAAATTATTAGAAATTAATTATATTTTCAAAGATAAAGTGATCAATAATTTGGTATAAATGAAAAAGAGAAGCAAGTTTATTTTTGTTGGATAATTTTTTATGGATATTTAAATAATAAAATATTTATGTGATAATTATTATAAAATTATTATTCAAATATTAATTTTTTTTCAGGAAAAAAAATCTCCAAGTTTCTTGTCTGGGCTTGTTTGTTGATGTAGTTTATGGATTTGGGCTGAAAACTTGCCACTTTGATCAGATCAGTTTTAGTTTTGTCTGTACTGAGTTTGGCCCTATTTGAAGACATACGACACGCCGGATGTATAAGAACTAAATAAGAAGACACGTTTGGTGTTCATTCCACCCAACCTCTCTTACTTGCTTTTTAACGTAAAAACGACCCGGTATTTTAAAAACGATCGATTGGTTATCTCACTTTAAGTCGAAACACGACTGTCATCCTGTGTCTTGGAGTAAGCGACAGGAGACTCGTGTCCTCGTGTTATTGAATCGTTGTTCCCTGTAGCATATAGTCCAGCAATAAGATGTCCTGTGATGAAACGACTCCCAGTTCCAATCAAAAGACCCTGGGCAACTGTGCTGTTAGGGTTACGGTTTAAGGACCGTATACAGCATTACCCTCTTACTAGAGCATGCTAAACTCATCTTCTTAATTTCGATGTATACGGTTTCATCGTTAGTCAATATTTGATATCATGTGGCCTAGAGCTTGGCTGGTATCGCGACGGAATATCCGGCACTTTTGTACGGCGGTACGTCGTCGTATAGAGGACGAAGGTGACTGGCTCTACTCGTCGGAGTGGTGGGGTACGGACTCCGATATCAAAACACACACTGTTCTCCGTTCTAATTCCGATAAAGGAAACGGCGTCATCTCTGTCCTAGCTTACCCTTCCTCAAGACCTGTCAGTCTTTAAATAAGCGTTTGCTAGTCTGTTGTTTTTCATTGATTGTTGCGTGTAACCTGTTCTTAAAATTTTTTATCTTTGAAATTATCATTTTCCTGTAGGAAATGTCTATCAAATGAGCTTGATGAAAATTTTGCAGGGTCGGGAAAACTGGCCAGAAACTGAGGAATGGCTGCAGCGAAGGTATGCTGAGGTACATCCAGGTCAAGAAAGCAATGTACGTTTTAGGATACTTGGATATCAGTGGCGTACACTACGATTTAATGATGAGACACGCCAGAGCACTGCTAAAGTAATGGCTGCTTATCGTCAATCGGATCCTAATTCTATATACTTAATGCAGCAGCCACATTGTTTAGCTGTTCCATGTAAAGCTCTGCTTTTTCCTTTTTTCCTTAACATTTATTTGTCGCAAATATGTTAGAGAAAAAAAAAAAGAAAAAGAAAGGAGTTGCGTTTAGCTTCTCAGTCTTTCTTTGATGAAGTTGATTAATTTCTAAGAAAATTTAAGCTATGACAAAGTTGCAATTAAATTACCATTTAGAGAACTGCCAATTTTGGTGATCTTAACATGGTAGATCCAGGACTCTTCAAACAAGTCTTGGAGTAACTACACATTCTGAAGCTGAACAAGTCACTGTCAGAATTAAGGGAATGAATCATACAACTGCTAATCACCATACTTAAAGCAATCCCCTTTTCAGCAATTCCCTATTTGTTAACTTGTTAGCTAATTTCCTTGCAAGATGACTATATGACTAACTTTGTTCTTTAAAATTGAGGTATTTATATGACCCCTTTGTGTTCACCAGGTGGTGTTTCATACTTTTATATCCCTCGTAAAAGGAATATTTTAGTTTTATCATTGATTTCTGAATTTGAGAACCCGTTATATAGAGATTCCTTTCTCTGTCTCATGTATATGTTCTGGAAGTTGTCTTCTGTTTTGCTGGTAAGATCACAACTAGAATCCAGGTGCTATTATTGCCATCATTTGGCCTAAGATCTAGTAATTTGTGGGTTTGGCCAAGTTTTCTTGCTGTATCTTGTATTTTTATGCAGTCCCTGATTTGAAGATCTTGGTGATTGCGTTCTAGTTAATATGGTTTTGGTTGGTTCTGCTGTACGCTTACTGTGTCTGAAAGAAGAATATGACACCGAGGCACATCATAGGAATTTTCCAAATTGGTATAGCTGTCATGTACTGCACTTTCTTTTGAAGATTCAATGTAGAATGTCTTGCTTTCCCATTTTGCTCTTTATATTCACCTCTTATCTGGGCTTGTTGAATATCTATTTGTTTAATGATGTGATATCTATATCTTGGTATGGCTTGTTGATCAGTTCTGCGCTGCAAGCAAAGGAACTAATCTGCCACTACATTTCAATGTTTATTCTTGTTGATTTGCAGATGCATGATGTATTTGATGTCATTGTGCAGATCTGAGGAGTATGGTATCAGTTGGATTAACTACTATAGCATCCTGTAATTATGACCTTGTGGATGCTGTGTCTGGGAGGAAAACTATGCGTATTTTATGCATTGGTCATGGTGGAGGAAGCTTACCGTTGTTTTTGGCTAGCAAAATTCAAGGTGAAAGACTATACACCTTATTGTGAGATGTGCCTCAAGTGTTCATCTATTAGTTGTTCAAGTTTGGGGCTAAAGCTGGTTTTCTCATGTGTCTAGAATCGTATGTTAAGGAATTTAGTATCATATTTTGATTTGCATGTCATAATGTCAATAAGAGAATTGGAAGACCAACTCGTGTCTTCTAAGAATTACTTGGAGGAACCAAGGAAGGCTGTATCTAGGGTTTAGGGAAGCACCTTAAACAAATGATGCAAAATTGCTCCCCCCCACTGTCCTCACCCTATGCGAATGATGCAATTTTTCATGATACAGCCAACCCTTGGTCTAATCAGTCTTACACATGCACTTTGGCAATATCTTTCCACTTACTTTGTTTTGTGCATGCATATGGTGGGGGACTAGTGCATAAGGAGCATGTTAAAGAGATCAGCGAAATGAATAATAATGGAAGAAAGATTAGTTGTGTATGTAATTGCAACTGTCTTATTATGAAGAGAGAAAAAAAAGAAGAGCTGACTGTTTACAATACTCAGGTCTATATTGAGTAATGATTGACTTTCAGTGTTTAATATTACCGATCTCTACTGTTGCGTCTAAATTATTTTCCTATGGAGGAATGTTATTGCAGCAATCATTTGATGCATGCCCTTTTTTCTGTGGAAGGCAACAACAGTATATCTCGGTTTCTTGAAACATGAGTCTGACCTTTTCCAAGAGTTACTCATTCATTTTTGTAATCATCATAAGAACTAGAAAAACTTTTCTTTGCGTCTTCAGGTGCTGTCGTTGACATAGTTGAAATTGATCCCCTTGTTATATCTGCTTCTATCCAAGCAATGGGTTTCCCAGCTTTCTCGGCTATGACCTCCTCAGATCGGCATGCTTTATCGAAACCTGATAGTGTCGAAGAAGTAATGTGGAGAGGCATTCATGAGAGGCTCTACCTCTACGAGTCAGATGCTGAGAAGTTCATCCTAGACAGAAGCAATCTATATGATATGATCTTCATTGATGCCTATGATGGTGATGACATCTTCCCACACAAGCTATGGGATGCTGATTCCCGATTTCTCAAAGCACTCAATAATAGGCTGCACCCGGAGCATGGCATTGTTGTGGTGAACCTTCATGCAGATTATGATGCCTTAAATCCTAATCCTTCCATTTCATATTTTTATGAACAATTTCTGCCAATGAACAGGCATGTTGCTAAAGTTTGCAGAGCGTACAAGGATGTTCTAGTCGGCAATGGAAATTATTCTGTTGGGAAAGAAGGTTCTGGTTTTTTATTCACTGTTTCAGTTCCTTGGGTGTGTAATACATCTATGGTTGTATGTAGGGATGGTAGATACTGTAGTAAGGATTCCATTGTGAATGGCATCATTTCTAAATCCCCTGAAGTCGAAAATATTTTGAACCTACCATTCTCATGCTTAGAATATTTAAAGAGAGATTTTAAACTTTTCGATTGATCTTAAGATGGTTACTCTTACGTTTCTTCCATTTTTTTTAGTCATTGTTTGACAGCTTGAAAATTGATTTGATGAATCCCAATAATATATTTTAGTTGTCGAGAGGTGAGCTTAAAATTAAATTTGTTTATAATTTACAATTAAAAATAAAAAGTTTATTCTCAGTTGGAAGAGTCGCCTTTTTATGGGTAAGCAGTAACAATTATTATAGACCAAAATATATAATGCAAAGTCTCGGTAAATTAAAGTTTCATAGAATTGCTAATTTTCGAACACAAATAAAAAATCTCATAATGTTTCAAACAGTGAAATTTGTATCGGGACTTTTACCACGTTGTTACTCTTACTGGCTACGTGTCAAACAAGAATTGGTGTTTCTATAATATATAAAACCCTCCTACTTCTCTTCCCAGCCAAAACTCCAAAACCCCAAATACCCAACAAAACCCTTACAATGGCGTCCTCAGCGAAGAAGCGACCGGCTATAACCGACGGCAACGAAGGAATACTCGCCAGGGTGACATGCACCGTCTCAGAGTCGGCGATATTGAACACAGCAAAACAAGCTGCCAACGACACAGCCTACGTGGCGAAGAGACTGGCTAAGAGCACGGGAAAGGCGGCGTGGATCGCCGGAACCACGTTCCTTATCCTGTTAGTCCCACTCATCATTGAGATGGACCGCGAGCAGCAGTTCAACGAGCTCGAATTGCAGCAGCAGAGCCTCCTCGGAGCCCCACCAGCCCCGATCCACAAGTGAGAGAGACGCTTCCCCCCTTATCGGCTGGTGCTTGTTCAGAGTCTTTGGCGGCGGTGATTAGTATTGTCGTTTGTATTGTTTGTTTAAAGGATGATGAGTCCGCATTGTTAGTTCGGGTTCTTCTTATTCAATTATATTACTGTTTTTTTTTTCTTCTATGCAATTAGTATGAGAAATCACTTTTTTGAAGCTAAGAAAGTTCAATAAACATGATTTATAAAATTTTCCTAATTGTCTCTAACGTAAGTTTCATATTCGGTTAATATATTGAATTCCAAGCCATTTTACAAGGTAATAGCCCGTCTAATTGCCATAGAGCTTACTAGTATATATTCTTGTAAGTGTAAGCTTTAGTTTGCTTGTATGCAAACAGCTTGATTTTGGTAAGGTCTTTCTGATTATTTTTTAGCAATTCCTTATGATATGATGCCTTTGCCATCAAATACACTGTCCAACCACCAACTGCCGAGAAAAAGTCAAAGATTGGAAGTGAAAATAGCTACTAGAAAGACCAAGAGAGGCATTTGTGTCATGCCTTCAAACCAGAGATTTCTAGGATTCAGGTAAACATAAAAGCAAATAGAAGAGGAAAAATGGTCATCTCGATTGCCTACAACCATGTAACCCCCAACACCTTAAAAAATGTATATCACCCAATTCACCAATTTTATCAACTTTCTCTTTCTCCGCAATTAGAAATACGGTCAAACAACCCTTAGAAGTTGCAACCATAGTTTTGCAGTCACATCAGATTAACATTGATAGTTGTTATGATAATACAGACAGTAACATATAATTGCTATGACCTTTGCTGTTTAAAAAATCAGTGACTAGAAAGATAGGAATCATTTATAACTATGTCAACCTCTGTCTACAAAATAAGCAAAACTAGTAGGATTGGTCTCAAGGCATCCCCTAAAGCTATGAGCTTGTAGCTTATCACTGCCCTAAAGGCTCAGAAGAAGAATATATTGTCTTTAACAAAACACTAGGAAGGACTCTTTGCAACAAGTTTCCGAATTTCCCTGAAAGCAGCTACCTTTGAAAAATCTAAAGTTATCTGTTAACATCTCTAACAATAATCTCCCCCTCCATCACTGTTAAATTACTTAAGAACAATTCATGGGAATCCTTACAAATTCTCAAATTCATCACAATCCTCAGTGCCTCTCAGGTGGTGCTATTCCGTCAATCACACTGAATGCAAGAGCTAACTTCTCACCAGGATGCCAGAGTTCTTCCCTATTTCCCTTTTCTCCTTTTTTTTTCATGCACCATTCAACATTTCATTCCAAACTGGCACATATCCTAATTTCTCAATCTCCGCTGCTAATGTTGAATAAATTTCCTCCTCTCTCTCATGCCTCCCATCCTCTGGATAAAACACATGAATTTTTCCTTTCACTTCCATCCAACTCTTCCCTACTAGCCTCTTCACTCTCCTGTCTTTCATTAGCTTCCTCATTTCTGCAACCTCATCCCATCTACCTTTAGCCGATAAGGTGTTTGCTGCAATTGCAAATGCGGAGCTGTCATGAGGATCTAAGTCCAATAACCTCCTAGCCATCACCCAAACCTTGTCAGCCTCCCTGTGAACAGCACAAGACTATAACAATGCTCACCAGACTGCTGCATCTGGCTCGAAAGGCATTGTAATTGCAATCTGCTCTGCTTCCTCCAATCTTCCTGCTTGAGCCATTGCACGCACCAAGCATGTATAATGCTCCAAACCAGGTTCTACCTTGTATTCCAGTTTCATCCTTTGAAGCCATTGTTCAATCTCAAGAAACAAACCATTATTACAAAAAGCTGTTAAAATAGCCAAGAAACTGTATTCATCAGGTACAAGCCCTTCAGCCTCCATTGCATTATACAACCGGAGCACCAAATTCTTATCCCCTTGTTGAGCATAAGCAGCCATCATAGAATTCCACCCTACCATATTCAATTCAGGCAATAAGTCATCAAAAACCATTCTTGCATCTACTACAAGCCCCGATTTGCCATACCCATGAATCAAAGCAGTCCCAACAATCAAATTCCTGTCTAATCCCGCAACCACAGCATGCCCATGAATGATTCTAAACTGCTCCAACGCCGCAATCTCTGCTGCAGCACGTAATGCACCAGAAACACTATATATTGTCGACCCTACATTACAAACCTTCATTTGTGTAAACGCGGACAACGCATCCATAGTTCTTCCATTCTGCGATAAGCCTACTATCAAGGTACTGTAACAAAACTCATCCCTTTCATCCATTTCATCGAACACCTTGCGTGCATGCTCAGGCAAATGACATTTGGCGTAAAAATTAACCAATGCAGAGCCAGAGAGTGGTTGGGTATTGAGAGACAGCTTTAAAGCCAAAGAATGGAGAGCGAGGCCAAAAGAAAGAGCAGAGAGGTTGGTGCAAGCTTTGAAGAGTGAAGCAATGGTCCGTTGGCTGGGAAAAACGGGGTGACGGAGCATGGAAAGGAAGTGGTGGAGAGAGAGGAAAGAATGGGTGTTTGCTGAAATGAGAGAGGTCCATGAGACGATGTTGGGAGATGAGAGTTGAGAGAAGAGGCGATTGGAGTAGGAGAAGATAAGGGAATTAGTAGACTTGGAGTAGAGAGCGATTAAACGATTGAAGAAGGATAGGTCTGTGTAAGGAGATTTAACGGCTTGGGCATGGAGGATACGTGGATCTGTATTCGTATCTGGTAAGTAGGTCATCGTATGTAAATTTTTTTTTTTTTTTTGTTTGTTTGTTTTTTTTTAACCCTGCTATAAGGAAGTTTAACTCCCAACAGAACTTACCTCAAATTTAACGGCATAACAGAATCCAAATTCAAATATACTGCTCCGTATTTTTCTAACACAGCAAAAAAACAAAATGAAAGTGGAGTTTCTGGCAACAGCTCATCTAGGGTTGAGTTACTGGTTGTCAAGTGATATTGGCTGCTTTGAGCTTAGCCAATCATTCTTTTCCATTGTACGTTAAATTGTACAGCTGTCAAGCTCTTATCTTATGCCCAGCTCAAAGAAATTGATTCTTTTTATTTATTTGTTTTGATTCGGATTCGAAATTAAAATTTCCAAACTGGTTCCTATTTCAACCGAATCAATGGCCAGATTAGTAGAGACCATTATGCTTACTGAGAAGCAGAAAGAAGTGGAAAATTGAGACATACCACATGTTTAAGTTGACCTGTTACAGTCGGTCAGTGTTGATGAGAATGTGACAACTATGGCATTAGAGTGGATGGCTTTCCAGAGAATGTTTCGAATTGAACACAGACAATTGATACATACAATACATATACAGTGGAGTGGCTTTTTATTTACTGTAGTTGATAAATAAGATGATCCCATCCGTTGAATATCCAAGAGCTGTTGATGGACGTTTTGGTCCTTTCACAGCCTTCACCTTATTTTGAGTCCTCCACTATCAACATCTTGATGGATTCAAAGCATCAATCAAGGTACTCTGGAAAGTGATTTTTCCTCTTTCTGTTTTCTTGATTACTATCAAATATTTTTTTTAATATCTATCATTATCTTAATTTCTATATACTGTCTATTAATTTTATTTAATCAAAATCAACCTGGAGTACTATGATACAAGGCACTTAGCTCAAGATGCAAAGACAAGCCATGTGAGCCAACACATCTTTCTATTCATAGAAATTGTGAGAATGTGAACTCTAATGTCCTTCATTTTCTATTTGTCCTACTCTCCAATGCCAATAATTTTCCTTCTTTTTATAAAAAATAATTTTCTAAAAAGAATGGCTGTCACTGTGAAATGATATATCCAATTGCTAAATTACTCATTCAACTGTCAAATTTTAGGATTTTCAAATTGAAAGAGAAAAAAGTAGCTCCATCAAGTGTGTTTTTGGGTGGGGAGAGAGAGAAAGAGAGGTCACTGCTTTTGAAAGAGAGAAGTTTACAACTTTCTGAAAAGCATAAAAGCAGTGAAGAAATAGAGAGAAGCTTCACTCTGGAGAACTGGGACAAAGACAACTATCCACATGGACTTGGCAATAGAGAAAAAAAGAGGCTAAAACCAAAACCAACAACTATTTTGATTTTACACTTCAACCCCTTCTATTCTATGCAATCCATCTAATAACAAACATTCATTCATTTCATCCATACAATTTTTACATCCTTTCTCAACTTTGTAAAGAAAAGAACAAAAAATTCATATCCTAATTTGCTTTCATTCCCAATGAATTCTCCCACCACAACACTGTAACAAAAGACCCCACATTTATATTTCTCCACCAAAACTTTGAACTTTTACTTTGTAAAGAAATGGAAATCTAGGAAGAATCCAACTCAAAAAACAAAAAAAGGAAGTTTGCCTCTTTAAAGATCTTTATCTCTTCCTCTTAAAAATCTGCACAAAATAACAGAATCCAACTATATCAGCATTAGAAGCATTGGAAAGCAAAAGAGAGAGTAATTGAACATTGAAAAAGAGGAGGATAAGATTCAATCTCCATGTAGAAAATGCATACCATCATGTTTCTTCATCAAACTTCTTACAAACATCAAGCAAATAACCACAAACCCCACTCCAACTGCCCCTCCTAATATAATGGCCACTGTCTTTCCTGTATTTTGCCCTGTCCCTACATCCACCAAGTAGATTCTACTTTAATTAGATTATTTCAATGCTAACTCAAATCCAATCAATATATATTAAAAGAAAACAGACCCACAGATTTATTGTTTTAAAACCTCTTCTAGATTAAAATAAAATCCAAACAAACCCGAAATGCCTTATTTAACAAAATTATAAACAAATGAATAAAAATCTGCAAATTTCTCTTTCCTCTATATTCTAGATTTCAAAAAAAGAAACTCTCTTTTTTGCTTTACCTGATGAAGAAGAAGAAGAAGAAGATGATGAAGAAGATGATCTCCTGGGGACCCCATTTGGATAATAGCTGTAACTAATAAAGCATTTGTGCAAATAAATTTGTCCTGAAATAGCGTTCCCACATTCAACCTGAGCTCTTTGCACAGCATTTTTCACACACTCTCCACAATCTGAATCCCCCACATCACCTTCACATTGCCCCAAAACGTACATAGATTGGTAGCTGGTAGTATAATATCCATGGCCACTAACCACACCATTTGTCAATACAGAAAATGCTGTATCCCTTCTCTCCTCAAACCCACTTCCTGCTATAGTTGAAGCTCCACAAGTCTTATACAACATTTCCATGCCTGAAATCTGAGTAAACCCTGCTACCTCGTATAAAATGTAGCACCCATAAAGCTGGACTCTTGCAGCTATGGTTTTGCCACACAGCTTGTCTGTTAACACAGGCAGTCCACTGACACACTTGTAGCATTCACCAATGCTGAGGTCTCCTCTACATTGAAAAAGACCAGTTATTGTGGTTTGGCCAGTACCAGTGGTGGTTTTAAAGAACTTTGCTTTAGTTGACTGAGAAACTAAAGAACCAAAGAGGGCAGAGAGGGCTTGCGAGTATACACCAGTTGGATCTTGAAAAGACTGTTTCGCACAGCCCTTGTACACCAAAGTGCCATAATCAGGGGCAGATTGAACTAGATTGGTGAAGAGAAGGAGAGAGAGACAGAGGAGAAGGGAAAAGGGTTTTGAGCGAAAACCCATTTAGGTATTGGTTGATAGATCAAATCATGGCAGTTCTGAAAGTTCTTTTGAGGGATTTGAGATATGGGTTTTGGTTAAAACTGGAGAAAGCTTGAAGGGTTTGGTTTGGTTAGCTTGATTTGCTAAAAGAAGAGTTCTTTTTTATTAGTTTGGTGGTGTTTGGGATTTTACTTTTTCTCTGGATAGCTTCCCTCTGTGGTTGTGCAGAGTATGAGAGAGATGAAGCCTGAGGGCATCTTTGTTGCTATCTCCACAGGAAGACTACAAAATCCAATTGGCAACCGATAACGGAGAGAAGTAAAAAAGTAATTTTTATTGAAATGATGAATTATATAGTTACTTTAGCTTGTAGTTTTTTAATATTTGAGGAGAATGAAAACAAAATTTGGTTTAAAAAAATAATTTCAAAAGGGCAAAAGAAAATATTCTCTCTCTAGGGGTAGGGGGTAGGAATGTAAGAAATCTGTTTAATGGTTGTGTGGGAGGCAAGTGTATGAAGTTTGACCAAAAAGAAGAAGTAGTACATCAGAGCTGGGTTTTGAATTTGGATCTCATTTTTAATTTTAATGGAACTTGAGATCTACAGACTCAAGAAACAAGTGATGTATGTAAGACTTGAGATTTAAGAATGAAAGCCACGTCATCATATTGAATGATTTGGTGGTGATGAACAAATGCTTCTTGTTTGAACATCTGTTTTGTTACTTAACACTTCTGCAAGGTCAAATCTTCTTTAATCTCATTTTTATTTGTTTTTACCTAACTCATTCTTTTTATGTTTTCATTCTCAGCGTATAACCAATTAGTATAAAATGCAACTGTCGCACCATATTATTAACAAAGTGAGTTAGGCCCGTATTTACACTTGCTCCGTATTTCTCTTATGGGCTTCTTTTAGGCCCTTCCATATTTGTATATTGGGCCATTTTTTTGGGCTTTGAAACTTTCGCCAATAAATGAAATCTGCTTTTGTTAAAGATTTTCAACTTCCGTTATTTTATTATCCGTTGGGCTTGATTAGAATTAAGGCTTCGAGCATTTTGCAGCAAATAAAATATAATTTTTTAGAGTGAATTAATTTAATTCGTTCTTATGCTGCTTTTGTAACTATAAGAGAAAAACATATACACTTTGGTAAGTCCAAGAATAAATTTCTTTATATTAGATGGATAAATGCAAATCTTGCCTTTTTCACTGGCATGTTATAATAGTTATTAATTATTAAAAAATAATAATTATTATTATTAATTTAGGTAACTACTTCCCATGTATATTCGTATAATAAATCCTACGAAAGAGATGTATAAAAAGGGGACTTCTCTGAGAATATTACTCCAACGACCAATCAAACGAAGCAGAAGTCGTACACTACCGTTTGGTCCAATGCCAATATAGATATTCACACACAATCCTTTCCTTTCCTTTCCTCTCCTCCCTCTCTACCGACGAACTTTCGTCTCCCTTCTGCCTCTGCGCGTTGTACAAACGGAAGTAACAAGACCCAACAACATAAAGCTATCACCTTTACCAGAACAGGAACGACCTTAACTATGTCCTAAATATTTATGGACGACTGTTCACTTATATTCCAAGTCTAAACGTCTGATGCCGGAGAAGGAATAATAAAGCAAAAGGAATAATGCAATCAATCAAAGATAAAGTCTCAAACCAGCTTTCTCGTCTCTTTGTTGATTCACCAAATTCTACTAAATCTTTTTCTTCCCCATCTTCACCAACAGATAAATCTCAGGTACATTCGTTCTGCTTTTTCTTTTTTCTATGATGTGTTATTTTTCAGCTCTCCTGTTTGTTTTTATTTTTTAATTTTTTTTGGAGGTTTTAGATCTGATCGGTATTCTGCAATGTACTTGCGCAGTTGAATTTGTTTTGTTGATCTTGTGGATGATAATTTGCTTTGGTTGGCTATTTTTAGTTGAATTATGTATATTCCTTCAGTAAATAATGATTAATTTAGTTTTTTTGTTCCCTCAGTTTTTATTGAGAATTCTGTTTCTTAAACAATGTGTAATAGGAATGTTGGTTCGACATTGTTGCGATAGTCTTGCTGCTTTGCCTATCACAATATACAATTTATGGGAATTCCGTATTGTGCATTAAGGGCAATATAACTGCTCTGTTTCCTTTCCATTCTACTTTTATTTTTATTGTGATTTGGATCTTTGAATGTGTAGGTCAGGCTGCTCTCTAATGGGGGAAAAACAGTATCTTCTTATTTTTCCTTCTCTGTGCCTTCGTTTAGCTTTGGTGGGTCTAGATCAAACAAGCACCAACACGATTTAAACCGAAGCCAGAAATTGTCTGTTAGAGGGGTTAGAAAAGGTTTCGAACAGAAAGCTGAATGCTCAGTTAGGTACCATGAATGCAGCACAATATCCGAGGATAAAAATTTCCAAAATCCTTGTGAAAATAGAAATTTAGTTTGTGCGTACAAACAAACTGATATAACCCATGATTGTAACGAGGTCGGTTTGTCTGAGAGCAGTACTGATAGTGAGGTCTTTGAGGAAGCTCGTGACCAGCCTACTCCACGCAAGTCTTTACCCCATCTCATGGACAAGTCATCTTTTATCTCCTCAGAATTGTACGAATTCTTGCATTCATCCCTTCCCAACATAGTGAAGGGATGCCAGTGGGTTCTGTTGTATAGGTAAGTTTTGCCAGTACATCTATGTCCTGCAGCTCAGTTTAATTTCTGTTATTGCACTTACATCTTGATTCACTGGCAATTCATTCAAATGAAGGGCAGTACGTTGAAGCATGGCATATCACTACGGACGCTCATTCGCAACAGTGCTGACCTATCTGGTCCATGTTTGCTGGTATGCTAATACTCACGTTTTGATTAATTAGTGATGCAATTACCCATGAATGTTTCATCAATTGCATTATGAAAATTTCTAGATTGTTGGTGATAGACAAGGTGCTGTATTTGGTGCTCTGCTGGAATGTCCATTGAAACCTACACCCAAGAGAAAATATCAGGTAAACTAATTAATATTTTTGTAAATTTTACATGCTCAGAGTGTTTTGTGTTCCTTGTTTTCTTGACTATTCAAAATGCTCGTCGAATCCTTATCTTTTTCCAATTCCAATGATAGGGAACACATGAGTCGTTTGTATTCACAACTATATATGGTGAACCAAGACTGTTTAGACCAACAGGTAAGAACTTATATCTAATCGTTATATTCTTTGATTTCATAAGTGAAGATTGCAAAAACTCGTATAGTTATTAAAAACATGAGACTGTGGGCTTCACTCCCATATTTCAATACCGTTCTGATACTTGCTCTGTATAACTATCTGCTCAGTTGTTTTTTTTTGGTAATGGAAATGAAAAAAAAAAAAAGAAAGCTTCTTGCATGATGAACGCAGTCAGTAGTGCCCATTACTTGAAACCACCTTATGCTGGTCCATGTTTTCTGATAAAACTTTGGTAATTTGAAGATACTGTTGTTCCTAGTATTAGAATTTTGCCTCAAGTATTGATTTAATTCCCGAGTTTCTTTGTGGTGAATTGTGGATTTGTTAATGGTCAGAATACAGGAAGTCAAGTATCATATTTGAACAGGGAGTAAGGAATAGTTTTTCATAATCTGTCACGAATAGAGATTTGCGTGAAAGTTATTTGCTGCAATAATCCTTTGGTCAACTTCATTATTTCACTTACGAGGAGAAACCTTCAGGTTTCTTGACCCTTTTTTTCTTATTGTAATTCTGCATCAAAGGAAAGTGCCTTTGATGTTTATGATCTTGATGGATCTCAAGAATACTTGATAAGATCTTGAAACTTAACAATTTTAACAGTAACATATGGCTTCTACAGATGATAAATCGTAAAACCATAATTATTGATGTACTTTGTGACTGACCGATGTAAATAGGTGTCAACCGATATTATTACATGTGTATGTATGACTTACTAGCACTTGGTGGAGGTGGCGACTTTGCTTTGTGCTTGGATGGGGATCTGTAAGTTGTTTTGTCAAGTATCTTTTTGAATTTTTGCCAACAGATACAAAAACTATTAAACATTTTTTATTCTTCATGTAATAATTTTTAACACTTTTTTCTTCGTTGGAATAGGTTGAATGGAACTAGTGGACCTTGTGAAACGTTTGGGAACTTATGCCTGGCCCATAAACCTGAATTTGAACTAAAAAATGTTGAGGTAATCCAAGTGTTATAAATTGTTGCTTACCTGGAATGTCTGTGACAAACTAGTGCCTCTATATTTTCTTTTTACATATCTTCTTTGCTATGGTTTCATCATTGAAACATTGGCTGCCGCTTGTGCCACTTTTTAAAACCTACCCAGCCTATTGTATTTATCGTGACAAATCATTACTGCTAAAAATATTCATACGCCTATCAAAGCTAATCCTTAAGTTGTGGCATGCTTTTGCCGGATGAATTGACTATGAGAGCTTAGGTGAATTAGTTTTAAGCACTCATATGCTCCATGGACCCACTTGTGTGCTTGTTTTGAAATGGCTTTCCCTTATTTAAAGGAGATGTTCTTGTGCATGCAGCTTTGGGGGTTTACACATTCATCAAGATATCTTTCCTAAAACAAGGAGATGGAAGGCTGTCATTTTTATCTTCTTAAATTGGTGGCAAATTTCATTCTTTATTCTTTAGAATATGAAATTGTGCAGTATATTGGTTTTACATGATGCTATGGAGCACTTGAGTTTTATCTATTCAGATACAAGGCGATCCACAATGTCACTGGCTGTATTGTTGTAAAACTACAATTAGGTGCAGCAAGATAGAACAATTAGGCGGATTGACGTTTATCTTACTGCGGTTTGAGAGACAGAATGAGATATGAGTTCATCTTCTATTCATCCTAAAGCGTTGTATGAGTTAATTGTTATAATTTTTAAGCGCCAATATTTATGGCATATATAGTAATATTTCATCATGCATACTGTCAAGAGTTTGAGACGACGATTGTCACAACTCGTAGGATAATTTAACCAATGAGATGTTACTTCAATTTTTATAATAATCCCACATTTCTTCGTACTAGAAAAATAATTTTTGTATTTTATAAGTTTGAGTTCAATGTGTAATTTTATAAATTAAAATATTCAATGGATGAAAATGAAAGTTGAGAGGACATCACAAGATTTGCCTTAAAATAATTATAGACATCAGCTCAAAAATTTCTTATTCAACTTGAGATAAAACCTCATCAGACAAAAATAAAGATTGATCTAAACTTGACAACTCGAGGAGCTTTTTTTGAGGCTCAATAAACTCGTTTTCTTTCAAATTATGCTTCAATCAAATATCTTAGTCTGACAAATTGCCGGCAAATAAATCACCCAAATAGCAACTCTTATAAGCCTTTCCCTGTATGAAATCACTTGAGCACAGGGAATCCCACCAACAAAGGTTGTAACTCAATTTATTAATTAATGTAACTTTAACCAATCTGCAAAAAGATGATGTCAACAAGCTATGGTTTAATGCCCAGTAAAGATACAATTTACTGCAAATACACACTACAGACCTAAAAGCATTTAAATTAGCGAGTATTAACCCAGAAGGCAAAATCTTATGGTGTACATTAAACGTGTTCTGAAAATTTCAATGTCAAGTAATAAAAAAAGACTGAACAGCTATTCAATTTCACTTCTTAAATCTCAGGAGGCCCTTCGCCTAGGCACATGGCTCCATTGGTAGAAAATTGAGTAAAGAGCCAACTTCGCACAAGTAAGAACTCAAGTTCTACCATCTGCTTCATCAGTCAATACAAGACAATAAACAAAAGCTGTATATGCAGTTGCAAGGAGCATCAATCGCAACTTGCAAATGCTTCATGACTCTGGTTGCCCTTCATCCCCAGGTAGGCCAAATATCCGGAGGTTGCGGTCCATTGATCCTACTGCTATGTATTTAGCATCAGGACCAAATTTCACACAAGTTGCTTTTCCTGGAAATCAGAGCACAATCATTCATTGATCCCTCAAATGATACATAGGCAGCAAATAGCAATGGAAAAGGAAAAATGAAAAATACCTGTGCCAGACAAGTCGGGGAGAGTTTTGATGCAATTCCAATCTGCCTTAACACTAGCAACTTGGTAAACTCTACACCAAATAACACGCCGCTAAATTAGCTGGAAATATTGTTTAGAAGTCACAAAAAGTTGTAACTAAGGGGCATGTTGGTGGTGCACCAGGTTACCTATTTTCTCATGGCATAGGGGAAAAGATAAAATAAAAGCTTTTGGAAACCATATGCCAAATAAAGCATACCAGACTCAAAACAGAAATAAGAAAAGAAAAAGCATTTACGATTCATGGGAAGCTCAGTATTTTAGAAGATTGACAAGCAATCCAATAAGAAACAACACCTTATATCTGAGCCTGCAACTCCGAGGTAACATCCACTGTGGTCAAATTCCACTGCAAAACCAGAATTAGAACTACCATTATTAATTGCTCATGATTGATTTATCACATATGAAAAGTATAAGTCAATGAAATGAGTAAACAAAATAAATTTTGCCATCTTTCCATTCATCAATAGACATCACATGGCGAAAGAACGCGGTTTGCTAATTCAGAATTTTTCCAAAGCTATAAAAGACAATGAAAAGCAAAAACAACACATTTTCATACTGGATTGAAGGAACAATTGGAAGTACTCTTAAAGCAACAGAGGGAAAGAAAGGCCAGATAAACCGTATGGAGCAATACAGATTCAGAAATCACAACATTACATCATTCCATACCAGAGTTTGTTGGTGTATCTGAATCATACAGATCGAGCGTGCGAAAGTTCTTCAATTTGCGCAGATCCCATAGTTTAACACTATCACGAGCTGCAGTCTGTCCAGTTCAACCACATAAATCAGATTGCAATATATCAGGCAATCCACCGCTTCAAATTTGCTAAAAACACATACCGCTAGGAAGTAACCATTTTCTGAGAAAGATATGGCAGTTACTGCTCCTTCATGGCCATCAAATCTTGCAACATTTGCCTGTAAGAATAATGAACAACAATAACTAGATCAATAATTAAACACCCCCACCCCCCAAACTTTCTTCCTTTTTTTTCTGGCATGCATAGAAGACTCTGTGCATATCCCTCCCACAAGTTGCACTTCAAAAAATGTACCAGAATTAAGTGTGACACTGGAACAAGTACCTGGCTCTTTACATCCCAAATTTTAACAACTGCTTCTGAGGTGCCTGTTCCAAGGATGAGACCATCAGGATGAAAAGCTGCAGATGTATAGCCCTCAGGTTTAGAACTGTCAGATTTTGACGTGTCATCAACCTGAAGAACAAAATCATCAGATCATTCTTCCTCAACCAATGGGCAAAGAAGTTTTATTTCTTAAAATTAAGATTTTCATAACACTTAACAATAAAACTATAAGGAAGTTTAAAGCTTACGATTAAAGCATTTGGAAAATTGTTGCTTATAGATATAGAGGAGTGCACAACCCACAGTACAAAAAAATAGTGAACTAGAAAGTAAAAACTGAACTTCAAGCAAACTCCAAGAGGAGCAATGTGTTTGTTTGTTTGAGATAGAGAGAGAGAGAGAGAGAAATGTAAGTGCTGAGACCTGCTTCAAACATAAGCCAGAGGAGAGATCGTAGAAGCACCATGTATTATCGAGAGAAGCAGTCACAAAATACCTATTTGTGGCATGTACTGTGACAGCTTGCACCTAACAGGATTGACAAGAAAATCCATGTTACATAAATAAAATGGCACAAAAACAGACAGCATCATCATCAGCTCAAGAAAAGCATTAAAAGAACTCTAAAGTATAATAATGGGTTCCAGTGCTTTCTAAACAAAATCTCTATAAGAAACTAGCACCACCTTCGTAAAAGCAAATGCACTTTCAAATTTGATTTCAAGGGCTAGGTTTTCAGAATGACAATTATACATTCATTCCACTATTAAAAGAATTACTTTTGATTTCAGGAGGTACCAATGGAATTCTATATATTCTGACATACTTCCCTTGGTTTAGAAGCCTGCACCTAAAGCAATTTCCTCTGAACCCTAAAGGCTAAAGGTGTGTGTACGATTGCAAATCGCCCTCAAAAATTGGAAAGAGAGGGCAAAGGCATCACAAGTAATCAAGGATATGTATATCATTCCGACATTACTCAAGCAGGAGCTTTACTTGAGGATTAACCAACCTACAAGAGGCATCAAAAGCATTGTCGCGTTGCCACTAAAGAGGCCTAATTGGTAGAAATCATATGGGTGTCTGTGTGTGTGCAGTCTCATTTGGTCATAGATAACCTAAGCCCTTGCTATTTAAAAATTGAAAAAAAAAACATTAAATGATAGAATGTCTAACAATATGTTTGAATTTATTAAACCACAGGAAACTTCTGGAATAAGCTTTCGACAGCTCAGACATCAATTAGCCATCGGGTACAAAACATAAAGATAGAAACAGATTCACCTCAGCAGTGTGATCCTTCAAAATATGTCTGCAGTCATAGTTTCCATCTTCAGATCCTTGCCAAACACGAACAGTCTGCATTCACAAGAAATGTAATATATGCGCATGCACATATTTAGGATAAATGCTAAGGCTTTCAAAAAATAGACAATGTACTCTGTACTAGTAAGTTCTACATATATTTAATGCCAAATGATGACATAGTAGGCTGAAAAAAAACCATCAAAACAAAAAATAAATTATTGTGATTATAATTTTACACATACAACACAAATAAATTTACTAGGATGACATAATCACTAATTTTTGTTAACAGAGACTTATCTTGTGTAGCAGTATCAACTAAAATGTGAACATGGGAGATAAGATAACAAAATGGCATAAGACAGTACAGGATTTATGTATTTCAATCCCGTGTCCAGATCAAGACCAATTTTATAAAAAGCTGTTCTTTCAATCAGAAAATATGTAGTTGTTTTGGATGTTGTTGGCATATTTCACCCAACATACACAACAAAAAGGGATTAGTATTCAACATAACTTCCAGTAGATATTGCAAAAATCTGATTCATTTTATAATTAGAGGGAACAAAAATAAAATTGTAAGCACTAAATATGCCATGCATCAGCTGAACTTGGATTACCTTGTCTGCAGATCCAGTCAAAAATAAATCACCCTCAGCTACGAATTTCACACTGGTAACCTACCAAAAAAAACAGTGATCTGGTAAGCAAAAAACAGTGATCACCTAAGCAATTTCTCTTCAATGAAAGAGCCATAGAGATAAACCCAGTAATTAAAAACATGAAAAAATGAAAACCTTCTTTGAGTGACCACTGAGCGTAGATACAATCTGTCCTGAACGACGATCAAAGAGTACTGCAGTGGAATCAATTCCTCCAGTGGCAATGATGTCCTGAGGACCAGAGCAAATTAATCTCAAAAGCAACAAGGAAACAGCAATGATGAGCCAAACATTCTACCCAGGCCCTAGGGCAATTTTAACAATTAGGAATAATTGTAACATTTTGCTAGTGAGTAAAATCCCCAAGTAATGACATCACTAGAAAAGAAGCCCTCAAACATACGAAAGCCTCCAAAAGTTAAACAAACCCTGCAATCTCATCCATGATCTCACGTTAGGAAATTTTTTTTCCTTTTCAGTTATCCACATCAAATTTTTATTCGTCCCTGTTTTTCTAATATTAGAAATTTTGGAACAACTATCTAATAATATTAAACAAATTCAGAAGAACCAAAGCCTGACTTCAAATCCAGAAGAACCAAAAGAACACAAATTCACCAATAATATTAAACAACTATCTAAAAGCTTGACTTTAAAGCCTATAGCTGCCACAGGTCAGGGCAACTGCAGCAACATTCACAATATAGAATAGCAACTGTCTAGACACAGCTGGCGGACAATTTGCAGTAAAATCTGCTAAACAAGTGACACAAATTAGCGTATGAATTAACTGACAGGATCAAATTAAAGGGGTCTCCGTACCTTAGAATAATGGATATCAATAGATGAAATGCCCGGTTTGCTGGTTTTGTGAAGGGGATGACTGGAAAGCTGTGTGTACCTCTCCACAGCTTCAACAGGAGCCAATGTTGGAGGAATCTAAAAACATGGAAAAAGGAAGATAAGAAATCATCAAGCAAAACAAGCCTAACTTCATTAAGTGTGTTGATCCTCTTAAATACATAAAACACAATGTCATGGGAAAAAATCAACCTTGCAAAATGTATAATGCAAAACTCACAATTCACATACTGAAGCAGGCCCTATATGAACATGAAAAAGAATACCTGCCGCTTTTTCCGCTGTTGTGAAAGAGCTGCATTACAGTCTGTCAACTCCGTAATGATGTTGGGAGAAATTCCAGGACGTATTCTCTTTCCAGCTGGGCCCAAATCATCCTCTTCGGCAGCTACAGTGACACCAGAGTGTAAATGAGGGAATGAATAAGTAATGGAATCAAAGTATAAAACCAAGAAGCATACAAGGAAAGACCTCTTTTTCCATTACTGAGAGCAGAGGTATTGACTGGAGCAGCAGCTGTTGCTAATGCAGGTATCTGTCTCTCGGCCTGTGCAAGCAGTGACCTCGCCTCATCCCTTTCCTTTCTAAGTCTAGCAATCACTCGGCAAGCAGCGTCATGCTAGCCAAATAAATATAAAATAGACCAGAGTCAGTAAACAAAGCATGTTATACTTCATTAATCCAGTCTCCAATGAAAAGACTAGCACAGAAAAGATAAAAGTTCAACATGAAATATATAAAAAGAACAGAAATTTGGAACTGAACCTCATAAATGAGTTAAAATCAAAGATGCCCCTATCCCAAATGTTTCGAGCATCTTCAACAACTGACATATTATGAAAATTTCAATTTGCAAATGTAAAAGTTCATATTCTTTTGTAAAATAATTTAGTAGGAGGACACAAATAAAAGACAAGTCACAAGGAAATAAGTAATTTCCAGCAAGTAAATACATAACAAACAACTCAGCATTGGCCAAAAAAAAGATTCATAATTTTTTAAATACAAAACAAGAGAGAGAGTGAGAGAGGGAGAGAGGGAGAAGATCCCAGCACTTTTCAAGTTCTCATTAACCTACAAGCATCAAAGTTCATACCTTTAATAAGTATTTCTAAAAAAGTTAAAATACTTAATCTACCTTGTTTTAAGTACTTTAAAAGAAAGGATTCACTGATAGACGAAAAAAAAAAGGAGCGAAAAAGAAGGTTTTGGATCAAAAGCTTAGGTGTGACATAGATTTTACTCCAACACATGCTTTACAAGGAATAAATCAAGATCCCAGTGCATAAATATATTCAAGATAATTCTACAATGAAGAGCTTGCAAACAGAGCTGCATGCTACGAAACTTTTTCCCAGAACCAGTAGAAAGGAGAGCAAAATCGTATGAAGGGTAAGCAAGGATAAAAATGGAGTTTTAATGGGAAAAAGTAAAAATGGTGCTGCATTGTTTGACCCATGAAAACTATACACAAGAAACACACTCCTTTTGAAGAATAATTAACTAATGTCAAAATGAACAGAACTGTAATCAAAAAATGGGAAAGATGATACAGAATTAAGCATGAGTGACACTAAAAAGATGAGGCATCTGCAACAGGATGAAGACAATGCTGAAGTAAACCCAAAAGAAAAAGAAGGGGGATATTTGTGAAAATAAACAAATATGAAACATGACTGCTAACATAAACTGAGGAAGATGTAGAACAGATATCCATTAAAAGTAGAATATTAGCAAGAATACAATAAGTTCAATTACCTGGTATAATGCATGGCTTAGCTCTTGTCTTGCGGTATGTAGTTGTTGCTCCAAAGCAAAATTGGATAGCATCAGACCGTCCCATTCCTAAAATTAGATGAACATCATCACTTTGCAATTAAATAAGGAAAAAAATATGTACACAGTTCTACACAACAAGATTACATTAAACATAAGCTCCTTTCACTGTTAGCATAAAGTAAAATGAACTAGTAGAAAGCATTCAATGATATGCCCAAATGCTTATCTATGCAAATAACATAACATGAATACAGTGATACCAATTACAAAAAAAAAAAAAATTGCATCATTGACCATTTTATTCCTCCAAAAAAAATACAGTAGGGAAACAAGTAACTATACGAATGAACTTGATGAAAACATGTATCTAAATCATACATCATCACTCAAAATCAAAATTAAACATATATGTAAAAAGTAAAGTTTATGAGTGATACATTTAACACATCAATTTTGTTTTAAGGGTTAGTAGCACCCATAGCTGCAAAATAAACCAAGGAAAAAAAAGCTTAAGCACAATCAAGGTACAAGGGGTACATACATTCTGGAACATTCCAAGCATCCCAGGGATGCTAGCAGTTTGTACAGTTCTTGGCTTCACAATCTAGAGGGCGAGCCAAAGAAAATAAATAATCCCAAAAAGGTTATACCAGTAGTGAATATATATGTTAAGAAATAAACCTTCAATAATAATCCCAACCAAGAAATGGCTACAAAGCATACCTTGCCTGTTTTGACTGGAACAATGTCATCCATCCCAAGTGGTTCCCCAGTGATTGGACATTTTCCATAATCCTACATAGTCGATAGACAATAACAGAGAGCTTGTCAAACATAAGGTTAAACTGTAACAAACCAAGTGATCAATTCATATAGATTGCCTAAAATAAAATACAAGAAATTGTGCTGCTAGTGCTGGGAAGGGAGTCCAAAAGAGACAGAAACACGTAAAAGACATAATAGTATTCTCCACCTATGGAGCCGTATATTTCCAGGTACATTGTAATCCTGGTTTTCAAAAGCAAAATGGAAAAGCCACCTAAGCAAACCTGGGGTCAGTTAAACAAAGCAAACCTCTTCTCCAGTTTATTTTCCATCTTTTTTTTTTTTCTCATTCACCATACAGAATCCATATATCCAAAAAACCCTAAACAAGACACGTTTAATTAGTTATTATACGTCGTCCTCAATTTCCAATTTTAAGCACAAGAACCATGAAAAAGCTTCAAACCTTATTTTCTCTCTACCGCTGAGCATCCCGAGAGAGAAAATTAGAAACTGAAACCCTAAATTGCAGGGAAAAACTAGAGAAACATACCGATATGTGCATCTCGATTAAGCGCTTTTCGTATAGAAGCCCAGACTTCTTTGAGACGACCGGCTCTTCCGGCACCTCGCCGGAGACTATCCGAAGAAAACAAAACAATCAACAACAAGAGATCCATGAACTCAAATAAAAAACGAAATAATGGAACGCAAAGTAGAGAGAGAGAGAGAGAGAGAGAGAGAGAGTTACTTGAACAATGCATTTTCAAGAGAGCTAGGGTTTTCTCTGTTGAGCTAAGTAAGATAAGGAGTGATTTGGCAAAATTACGCAGCACTAGTAGGAGCAGCAGCTGCAGCAGCTGCAGCAACGAGAGAGGGAAGAGAATACAAAGAAAGGGGTTTTTCGTGCGAAGGAAATGAAGCTAGTCAGTGCTTCTGTGGTTTAGGATTGACCCACACCCACCAACCGAACCCAAACCTGACTAATGGATTTGGGCTTGGTATAAGATTTGGCCCATATAAATAAGGCCGATAATGGCCCAACTCAATTCAGACGACAGGAAGAAAAAAAAAAAGAAAAAAGGGTCTGTCGTTTCATCGAGATGGCTTAATTTGTGGAGATAAACGCGGAAACGGTTTGGTTTGCGGACGTTCATTGTAAATCTCTAGCCTCGAAGGGTTGGACTTGATTTATGTCAAAGGCATCTGATTCTTGGACCTATCATGCACATATTGTTCCTGGTTTTATGTGCTATGAATTGAGCCGTACACTCTATCTCCACATCAAGCCAATAAAAAAAAATTAAAAAAATTAAAAATATTTTATTTTTTTTCCCAAATTATATTTAAAAATATTATCATTTGAATTAAAATATTATTTATAATTGATTTGACACATCATCAAATATAGATAATTCTTTTTCTATATCATTCATTCACTTTCCAGACTATCATAACTAGAGACAAATCCAGAAAATTAAAGTAGCAAGGGCAATATATAAAAGTAAAAATTTCATAGCGGCAAAATGTAAAAATTCAGTGGATAAATACAAATTAACATAATTTCATGTGCTAAAATATAAAAAATTTTGAACTGAATTGTAAAAAACTAATGAGATGGAATTCAATATTTTTATTAAAATAAGGGTATTTTTTATCATACACTTGAAAAAAATAAAATTGGAATACTTTTTAAAAAATCTTTGATTTCATTTGCTTGGTCTGTAAATAGGGCTATCGACCATATCTAAGCAAATTTTTTCCATTAAAATACAAAAAATTTTACATGGTTAAAGCTTGTTCGATAATAGTTTTTTGAATAGCTTTTAGAGTTTTGACCCGTCAAAACGCTGAACGCTGCTTAAAAAATTGTTCGGTAGCACAACGTTTGGACTAGTTTTTAGAAATTATGGTAACTCATGTAACGTTTAGTTTTTAGCGTTTCATGAAACGCTACTCAAACAGCTAACAGCTATCAAAATAACTAATTTTGCTGAAGAGCCTGAGAAGTAAAACAACTGCATGCATGGAGGAGGCTAACAAATAGTACCCATAGTATTTGATATCCAAAAGGTGCGCTATATCATAAAGTGTAGCGGACAAGACACTCACCCACATTCTCATATGAACTTGTGGTGGTGTAAGTCACTAAGACTAACAGAATCAATTAACCATACAGAATAATAGTTCCCTTTGGACAGTGAATGACCCTATCAAATTGCATATTGAAAGACAGTGCGTAGCAGCTTTTTTTCAAGAAGAAGCTATAGACAAATCTTTTTAATCGTCTTTGTATGTATCATTTATAGGTAATGAATATTTACCAATTAAATACTTGTATTAGCACAAAACTTGTTATTGTTATATAATTGGTCTCAACGAAATATATGCCTAGTATTTTAACTAAATCAAGATCAACAGGTTAGAGACATATGAATACGGGAATGTAATTGTGCAAAAGTTATATATCTCAAGGCAAGAGACATAGAAGATAATCTAGATTTTTGGTTCTAAATCGTAACAAAAGCTGGTGGTGTTAATGAAAAGCGTAAGAAAAATATATATTCTCCAAGCAAAATGATTCCCCCAACATAACTATCTTTCTAGTTTAAATATATTAGAGCATATGCGTATGTTGCTTTAATCCTGAAATTGATCTAACTTTGCACAGCATAAAATATATATGTGCAGATGCTTATTTTCCTTCGCCTGCAAAATTTTTATTTCTGTCATAACAATGGTTTGATTGAGAATGTAAAGCCAGTATATGCAAAAGGCACGTTTCTTCACATGATTAGTTAAATATCACAGAATCTGCATTTTAACTTTCGCATAGAATTTCTGCAACTTTGATGGAACAGCAACACATCAACTAATGTTACAAAATAAACAAAGCTCAAGAAAGATTAGATAGACAGTCCCCGCAAGGTTAGGGTTTCAATCCTGTGGAGAAAAAAATTTATAAAAAAGAAGTAAAACTACACAACTGGGTTGATAATATCATGGCCTATCAAAGAGAAAGGTCCCTGCAAATTAGCCATCCAATCATGAGCGTTGATATTGGCTTCTCTATAAGTATACTTAAAACTCCAACATTGCAACGAATATTATTGTTAATTTTTATCTTTCATGAGTAATAATGAAACAAATTAGTGCAGAACATGATCTTGAATACTAAGAAAATAGATATTTAACTCTTAGGGAAGACTCTCCATAGAACAGGGGAAATCCCACTTTCAATAACGAATTTTGCAGAAATGGGAAAAAAGGAAGCACTTTAGATGGAATTTTTAGCGGTATTTGATAGGGGAAAAGAAAAAGAATCGAACTTGACCACTAAAAGCAACATATAAACATGGTGTTAAAATGAGTTAGGCAAGTGGAGAACACAGGCATGAGCCTGGTTAGATATTAATCCATGGTGCAGGTGGTCATAAGCCTGTGAAAGCAAGGGGATCCTGTGCTGTGCTGAGTGGGTGTGAAAAGATATCAATCGAAGGTAGGTTGATGCAAAGAAACCTAGTAGATGAGACACATTAATGGGGTGCTTATGTAGTTGGTCTGTCCTTTTTGTTACTTGGGAATCAGAATAAGTGGAACTATCTTTTTTGCGTTTGGTTACTTTCTGCTTTATTTCATTTCTGTTTATATGCTTTTATACTTTGAAAGATGTTCAAGTCTTAAGGGTCACGTACTGCAGATCCTGTAATGAGATAAAGATATAAACGTGTCTACATGAGAGAGTTTAGACAATATCAGTATTTCCCTTTTTTTACAAAAATCTTTTTCCTTTGTCCAATTTTTTCTTTTGGTTTATATATATATATTCAATTTCGTTAACTACAGCCGATTGATTTAGTTATAATTGACATAACATCATTAAAAATTTAGAATTGAAATTCTTAGTTATATTCTACTTTTAAAATATGACATGCGAGCGTAAATTTTACTATTTTTAATTTTTAAATTTACCGGATAACAAACGTATTAATAGTATTCTAAGCTATACAACACATCATTTTAATTTAAAAAAAAATCTTTAATGAATGGGATAGGCTGTTATTTTTGGGTATGTACAAGGATCACTAGTGCCATACATACCCAACCACACTGGCATTGCACATGGGGCTATAACTATGTGAACTTGTATCGAAATTTTAGTAATTGGTAGTCACTCTCCAAGCTATTGGCAATCAAAACACTAAGCTGATGCGCACCTATTTAAATTCCATTTCAAGACAAACATTGATAAAGTGTCAATTTGCATATTCGTACAAGATAAAACTAAATTACACCTTCATAAATAAATATCTAAAATACTTAGCAGTTCATCAGTTAAACACACGGTCAAAATTACAATCTATCTACTAAAAACATTTTTAAATTGAAATTCAAAAACTTAGATTCAATTCTCCTTTGATAGCTTCAACTTTTAGCATCAAGAATGCAATTACAAATTGGAATATGTTGACCATTATGTTCAAGTTACTGTTGAGTCACAAATAATGGGACACCATTTCATCAATTGGGTTTCAAATTCGAGATTACAAGAATGTGTATATTATGCGACATCAATTGTCACGCATCATAATAAAAAAGAAGAGGAAAACGACATTTCACTTTCCCAATATTATTTCCTAACAGTAACTTATAATTTTCTTGGCTATGAGATGCAATAGACTCAAGAGACAATAACTTCTTCATTATCCTCCACTAGTAAAACTATTTATTTTTATAATTATTAGTCAAAATTCCTTTCTCAAATTATTCTACGTGTCCTATTCCAATAGATAAATTTTCAATTTCCACCAACCTTTGTTTTCAGGATTCTCATGGTTGAGAGAGGGCTTTTATTTAATACGCTTTAATTTAGGATTGTAAAAGAATCAAATTCTATTGAACTCGATATTTAAGTCGATAAAAATAGTCTCAAATCCTGGCTCAAGTTTAATGTAAATTTGAAAAATCAAATTAGAATTCAGCACGTTTTTAACTTTTAGTGAAAAAGAAAATATCTGCGCATTAACCAAATGAGTTTTTTTTAATTTAAAATTTGCGACTTTAACTCATTTAAAATCCTATTAATATTATTGAAAATTATTATAAAAAAAAAACGTTTTGGCTGAATTTCAAATGGTAAGTGCTAATAGTATTAATAACCAAAAGCATGTGGTCAATCCAATATCTTTCCAACAAAAAAGCCTAACCCGCCCCCCTCCATCTCCTGCGCTAAGCTCCAAGTTGCGGCTGTGCCACGTCATCCAGAAAATCCACCAATCTCCGTCCCCAATCATGCCACGCCAGAAAACATTGCAACAAGTAGCGGATCCCCGCGTTTCTTGGGTTGACACAAAGATAGTGCCACGCTGTCGTTCTGTACGGACATATCCTCCTCCTTTCTCCCTATATATTAATTAATTATTTAACTAACTTTTGAGACATCCATCCCAAACCTTCCCCTTTTTTTCCTAAGCTAAATATTAACTCGCGAGAAAAGAAAAGGAAAAAAAAAAAAAAACAACTCCGCTGTGTGTCTCCTCTAAGAAATTGGTCGTATTATTCATACTCTCCTCCTCTTTCAACAACGCAGACTCTTTTTTCCTCCTTCTTCTTGTTTTTTTTCAGTTAAATATGGAGTATGGGGCTACGTTAATTTTAGTCATACATTTGAATGAGCTAAGACGAGGTTTTGGTCAAATGTTATTCGTTCTTCCTATTTTAAGGCACTGAAACAGAGCTTTGGCTTGTCGAAGAAACAGAAAATTTTTACATTAAAAGCTGAAAACAAAGTAATCTTTCATAACAAACACAGAACAAAAAGATGTTGCAGGACGTCATTCATCCACCTTCAGAACATCTCCAAATTGTAATTAATCTTTCTTTCTAGTTTTTTGTTAATTCATGCATGCATGCATTTTCTTTTCATGTCAAAATTTTCTTTCTTTTGTTAATTGTTGTTGCATGTTATGTTTTTTCTTGCATGTTCTTCGAGATTGTCGTTTCGTACATGTACGTGAGGTTTTATTAAGATTTTGAATTTTTCTGGATATTTCTCATATGCAAAAAAAAAAAAAAAAACCGTGTTTTTCTTTTGATTGGATGCTAATAATAGTGCTTTCTTTCATTTATTTTCTCCCTCACTCGCAATTTTTTCTGGATATTTTCCCACATGCAAATAGACGTGCGTGATATCCGCCTGGTGTTTTTCTTCTTCTCTTTTTTGATTGAATGCTAATAATAGTGTTTTCTTTGATATTGGGTTTTCAGTTTCTTAATTCTTGGCCCCTCCCTGTACTTGTTATGTTAAAAATGATTGTTTCAAACATCTCTCCCATTGATGAGAATGCAAGAATTAGATGCTCTTCGAGGTGGGGACAAAAGAACTAGCTTCATTATTAAGAGGTTTTCACGACTCGCAAAAGAAATGTTCTTATCATAAATTTGAAAGCGATTTACCAATTAATGAGTGGGTCAAATATTACTTGGTTTCATTTTTTTTTTGGTGTCATTGTCTGAAGAGGGCACCATCACCAATTTCACTTTGCTGACAATAATTTCAACTTTCTTTTGTGATCAATTTGGAATATATGTGTTTGAGATTTCTAATTTTGGATTCTTTTTGTCAGTTAGACTGATCAAAGAAAGAGCCTAACGACAGGAATTTCACATGGATAACTATTTTAGGGTCCTCTTAATTCCCTTTCAATTCCAATTGTTTGTTGGAAATTGGAATTTTCTATATTTTGAGTTAAAAAGAAAACAATACCGCGAAGTTGCTTCTTGTCAATGCTATTTATTTTTCTTGCTAATCTTGGCTACACTAGTTCTTTTACATATCACATGGAGCTGCACAGATACACATCTCTTTCTGCTTTATATACAACAGCAGTATCCACCGAGATGTAATTTGTCCTCCCTGTAGAATTGATATGTTCTTAATCAAAAACGGAAACAAGATTGGTGCTTTTTAACCACACTACAATATCTAGACTAGGTATATGTCCCAATTGAATTACTCCACTGTAAATGAAAAAGATTGCACATTTGACGAATTCACTCTTGATGGGATTCAGGCATAAATTTTAGCTTGATTAGAGAATATTATCCTTTTTAAGTTTTTATATCTTTATCAAATCATGGCCTGTGTGAACAGGCACATCGCATTGATCAAATATCAAGAATTAGATCCCAACCCATAAAACAATATGAAGAATCATGCTTGGCTTGTGCGTAAAGAAAAGGTCAAGCCTAAGCATATTAATAAGAAATTCAGATATTACATGATTACAGTAGTTACCAGTTAGTCGTTTGATTTAGATTCATGATCTTAACATTATTTTTGACTGTTTTACAGGATGATGTTTCGAGCCCACTTAATGCTCAGATTTTGGAATTCTGCGACCCTGAATTCTTCCAGGAAACCCTGCCAAATTCTGAAGTCACGTCGAGCACACACTGTTGTTATGAGGAGAATTCTTCTTATGCACCAAGTCTTTCATTGCCGCCAGATTTTGAAAAGTTCAACAGCAATTGCCAAGATAACAACAACAATGGCAATACTAGCACCACAACCCACAAAACCACTAGTACTACTACCACAACTAGTAGCACTGCCACCACTGCCGCTGCAAATACAAACAATATCAGTAATAACAATAGCAACAGTTTCTCCATAATTTTTGACTCCCATGATGAGCTCGATAACGAAATTTCAGCTTCTATAGACTTTTCTTCAACCCCTACGTTTTCTGTTCCTCAATTTGTCACTACCCAGCAAGACCAATTTGATTTTTGTTCTGTCCAACATCAACTCTCACTTTCTGACATGGTTTCTGCTGATGGGCTAACCCAGTATCCTGCTGACTCTGCTGTCCCACTTATGGGGCCTCCTTTGACATCAGTTTTTGAAGAAGATTGCTTGTCTTCAATTCCTTCTTATTTACCCCTCAACCCTTCATCTCCTTCGTGTGCATTTCTTGGTCCTGCTATGAGCACTTACATGTCTGCTGCTGGGACGATGACTGCTTCATTATCTGTCGACAGTTCTGGAATTTTTGCTGGCGGAATTTTTCTTGGTTCTGAATTGCAACCACACGAAATGGAATACCAAGGTGAAAACGGCGGAATTTACTGTCCTGATTCAATCCCTCGAGTCTTTAACCCTGGAGAACTACAGGTATGACCAGAATATAAAGAATACGTATACAGAACAGAATAATTTTAACAGAATTTTGTTACTGATGCGCATATTTTTTAATTTTCTTATTATTCTATTCGGAAGGCACTGGGCAGTGAAACTCGGCAATTGGTGGGTGGGGCAGCCATTTCTACTCCTTTGACAAACGAAATTTCAAGTTTGGAAGATTCAAATTTCAAAGTTGGCAAACTTTCTGTTGAGCAAAGGAAGGAGAAGATCCATAGGTACATGAAGAAAAGAAGTGAAAGGAATTTCAGCAAGAAAATAAAGGTCCCCTTTCCCTCTTTTTCTATCAGAATATGCATTTCCTTTCTTTATATGTTATAAAAAAAAATATTTATTTCTTGTTACTAATACTAATTGTTCAAGAAAATCTTTTGCAGTATGCCTGTCGCAAAACATTAGCAGACAGCAGGCCCCGAGTAAGAGGAAGGTTTGCAAAGAACGATGACTTCGGAGAAACCACCAGAGCTGCATGCAGCAATCATGAAGAGGATGACGAAGACGAAGTAAGCATTCTTTATAGCCACTTCTGCATATATATGTTTTATATCTTCTGTATCGAAAATTAGAAAACAAATTTTGAAATTTTGTCTTTGCTTTGCTTATGCTATCTCTAAATTTGCAGATGGTAGTGAAAGAAGAAGACGAGATGGTGGATTCAGCAGATATCTTAGCTCATATCAGCGGTGTGAACTCCTTCAAATGCAACTATTCAATCCAGTCTTGGATTTAATTAACTTTTGAAGTATCAAGCATCTCAACAATTTTGCAGATGACCCTATTTCTACCAGGATCATATATATTTGTTATCCAGGTTTATTCATTAAAACAGAATAACTAGGGTCCTAATATAAGTATATTAACTATACGTATAATTCAGCCAGGATAATCTAGAAATTGGAATAACAATGTAATTATTTTAGATACCCTATCTTCCAATCTCTCCGAGATTGACCCCACAACCCGTAAAATCCTGTGGCACCTTTCTTGGCAGCTGAGGAGTACTAGTTGAAACATGTTTATGTGTAGTTGCTTTTGTTTATTGTTTGTGTGATCTGTTTCCCAACATCTGAAATACTTGATACATTTAACACAAACTTATTTGAAATAACATGGAGGATTCTGTTACTTACTTTCACCTCTTTTCACTGTTACATGTCTTTCCATTTATGCATTTCGTCGAACATTTGGCATGCACTTCTTCAACATAGCCAAATAACAGCTGTTTCGCGGGGCTCGTTCAAGACTTACTCGAACTAATGTGAGCTTTCTTCGAAACTTTCCCGCAAGAGTATGAATAGGGCCTCCAGACTGATCCTTTCGGCCCTCGTCATTCTGGGCCTCGAGTACACACATTGTTCTTGTATTTTGCTTACACTAAAGTTGGGCCCATTAGAATTGTCGTGATTAAGACTAATCAGTAGAAAATTTTGTAAGAGAACATAAGAGAGAAATAAATTACTCTCATCTGGACACTATTCTAGTCCGAACGTGGAAAAACAAAATATCATATCTCATATATATATGTATACTATGCATAATATGTGATATCCCGAATTACTAGCTTTCGTGTGCTATAATACTAAAAAAATTTTTGTAACGCACAAATACCCATTTCATAACACGTATCGATAAAATTAGTGCAACATAGTATGAGCAATTAATGTTTTGATTTCATGATTTAGGAAATTTCGCAATTTCCATGGTTAGGTATTTCTAGTTTTACAAATGAACTATTTTTCTTAACATGTATATTTTATTTGACATTTCATAATCAAAAACAATTGATTACTACTCCCCTTTGATTGTGAAATATGACTTACTGCCTTATTATTATCGAATTCAAAAATTAAAACACATAACAAACACCTAATGACCTAGAATAGGCAGTATCCTTAGAAAATTGGTCGCAGGCGTCAAAGACATAGGAGAAGGAAAGGGAATAGTTAGTTAAATGTCGTTTTGTTCACAATACGATTAATGACTGAAAAGGTCGTGTCTTTTTATAATATAGAAAAATATACGGTTTTTTTGCTGAAGACGAAGTGTGAGAATTTGACAATAAGTTTGACAAATGAAACCCTAATTAGAGGTTCGGTAGCCTCGGAATAAGCCCACAATTGCCAATTCGAATCCACTTAGTAAAATTTGAAATTAAATGTTCATACTGTGGGAATTTGGGATTTATAAAAAAATAATAATAATAACAAATTCAGAGAAGAAAGAGAAGGCAGCAAGACATGATCTATATTGAATTTGTAACAATAAAGGCAAGTACTACTGTTTGTTGCAGAAGTGCACATGTGAAGCTTGTTGATTTGCAGGACAATGGTGGCCACACCTTTGTGCTTCATTATTTTGTTTTTTTATATTGACTTTTACTTGCAAATTTGAACGCGTTTGATTTTGTTTACATGTTATGTTCACATTTGAAACATAGTATTGTATTAGTGCTTTATGAGATCATTCCTTAATCAGAGACTTCAACTGTAAAAACTCTCTCAACCTCTTCTTGGATGCCTAAGGTCAAATTGCACTCATTCATTCATCGGAATAAAGAAATGACAATCGCACTGTCATTTATTTTCTTTCCGCCCTAACACGTGGCACCAGTGGTGATGCCACTTCACTTGTTACCCAACTCACTGTACATAATTGCCCCCACTCAATTTTAGCCTAGAAACCTTCAACCACTTCATCAATGGTTAATTTTCTATTTATTAATTATTATTATTATTATTCCCCTTTTTTTTTGGTGATTTCAAGAAAAAATATAATTAAAATAGTTGAATCTCAATTTTTTAATATATTTTAATTTTTTTCTTAATCGGGGAATATAAAAAGTCAATTTTAATTAATATCTAATTCAAGAATCGAATAATATTAATAATAGTAATATTTGATAAAGATGTGTAGTAAATAAGGATATAATAAGAAATTGCAAAGATTATTTTCCCAAAAAGGGAGAAATAAAAATATAATTCAAAACAAGTAAAAAAAAGAAAATGAATCTATTTCTATGTATTATTGATCCCAATCAATTGCATTATATAAACAAAATTGGTTTGGTTTGAATTCTATATTTTTATAATGGGATCAAATGGTTTTTTTGAAAGTGATCATAGTATTTGATTTTTTTTAATAAAAGTTTTTATATTTTTAAAAATTGGAGAATTTTAATTTTTAATTATTTTAATATCTAAAGGATGAATTATTATAATGACCTTTTATACAAAACGACAATATTATTAAAATAACTATAATTAATATTAATTATATTTAAATAAATGTAACTTTAAATTTAATATAAAGTCGTTGTTATAAAAATATTTTTATAATAGAGGAGTCAATTTTTAAAATACTTGATTTAATTTGATAAGTAAGGATATAAGATTATTTATTTATAAAAAAGAAAGAACATACGCCGCCGTGGCATTAAATATAGGGGTGAGAAGAATATGAGGCTCATTAAAACCAAACATCCTTGACAATAAATGAATAAATAAACTAACTGCAACAGAAACGGTCAAACACAAGGCATGTTGGCCTACAATCCATGCTCTTGTCTCTTCCTTTCCCCTTCCCTCTCTCTCTCTCTCTCTCTCTCACGTGCCCTTCTACATTTTCCCTGTACCAATACAATGAGAAAAACAAATAAAATCCCATTCCTATAATATCCCATTTGATGCACTGTAATTACTTGCGTCTATTTGACAACGAGTGGCCCTTTTAGTTATAGTGGAGGTAAAGAAAACAGTGATGTCCTGCACCTTTCATGGGTACCAGCTCATTTTCATATTTTCTCTTTATATATATGTATATAAAGTTATTATTTTTGTAACTTCCTTTCCTTATCTGAATTATAATTATAATTAAATTTATAATCTTTTCTTTTTTCGTGAGAATGATTAAATATGTAGTCTGGGACCAAGAAACCGTGGAAGAAGAAGAAAGTTGAGTGGGTCCTGAACATGTAACCCTGGATTTGGGGTTGGAAGGAGTCGCTTGCTAAATTCAACATCAACAAACGTGGCTTACATCCATAGTTCCATGTCTAACGCACTCTCTAGTCACGTTTGAGCTCCCCCACTAACTTTCTTTATCTTTCTCTCTCCAGAGAGGAAGAAATGAACGGTACTGACTTGAAACACTCGCAACTTTCTTTTGGGTTAGTGAGGAAACTTTGTGCTTAGCAGTGGAATCTGGTTTTTATTAGCACTAGTAATGAGTTTTGTTTTCTAGTGCCCTCTCTTGTGTTTCTGCTTTCTGGTTTTACTCTCCCTTTATCTTCAAGATAAGCTCAAAATTGGAGGGCAATTAAGTGATTGCATTCTTGGGAATCAGAGTGTAATTGGAGTGGATTTCGTTTCTTGGATCCATTTCTTCTGCTAGGAAAAAGGTTGGTTCTTGCTCTTATATATATATATATATATATATA
>CANUEX010068688.1:0-57064 GCA_948099535.1 Jatropha multifida
AAAAATGTCATAATATGGGCTTACTATTCTGATAGTCAAATGAAAATAGGGATGGATTGTGATAGTTTAGGCTTACTACGGGCCTCGGGTGCCTTAAGCTTACCTAGGTTCTAGTGCCGGTCCGGCCCACGGTTTTGGGTCATGACATTTTAATTCACTAAATCCTTAACTAATTGATTTTATAAAATTCTCTATTAATCATTAACCATACAACTTGCTAATTAACCAAAGATACTAAATTCAACTAATAACCCAATAATCAATAATTTACTAAAATTCTAACTATATATCTTCTAAATAAAATTAATCAAAGTAATAATTAAATTTCTATAACCAATCAAATACCATAATTAATCTAATTACCTAATTAACTACTAAAATCATCTCTAAAAATAATTAAATCCATCAATAATACCAAATCAACTAATAATCCATCAATCACTTAACTAATCAATCCAAATACCAAAATTAATAATTAAAATTCTATAATAAAATTAATCTCCGTAATTAATATAATTCTAAACTAAAATTAATAACTTAATCTATAATCAAATAATCAAAATCCTCAAATATCACTAACAATTAACTATCAAATTCAACTAAATGATCATTCAAAATTCTATAATAAACCAATTATCAAAATATTCAAATTAACTAATTACTCGATCAACTACTAAAACTCATACTAAAATACTAAAAATTACTAATCAATCATCTAACAATATAATAAAATCAACTAATCAAAATACTAACAGTTAACCAAAATGCTAAAATTCAGCTAACTAATGAATTATCAAAAATTAACTAATTAACTACAATTATTCCTCAAATATTAAAATTCACCCAAACAATATATAATCCACAAATTAATCTACTAACCAAAATAATTAACTACTCAAACCATAAAATCATTAAACCAAATATTCTAAAATTAACTAACTAATTAATAAAAAATTTAACCAAATAAATTCTGAAAATTTTAAAATTAATACCCAATAATATAAAAATCCCGATGATCCTTGAATCGAAGGAAGAGGAGACGGTGGCTGGCTGGCATGGGTCATGCGTCAGAGGAAGTGCTGGCTGGAGAGGAAGCGAATGGAGGAGGAGGAGCAGTGGCAGCGCGAGGAGGAGATGGTGGCCGGCCTGACGTGGTGCTGCAATGGTGGAGCTGCTGTGGCTGTCCGATAATCGCAGAGAGGGAGACAAAGGCAGATAGGGGGAGAGAATGGCAGGGAGATTGAAGGAGCGAGAGAGGGCTAGAGCCAACTACTGCAGTGCTGGCGGAGCAAGGGTGGCCTGTTAGTGTAGTTAGTTGATTATACAAGTTGTGTCGTCCCACATGAAAAAGATACAAAAGGTTATAAGTGTTTATAAACACTTAGTATAACTATTTAAATAAAATACGTGATGGAAAAATATAGAGGGAAACCAAAATTTGACAATAAAATATTTTATAGTCAAAAGATTGGGTACTTGGGCACTTGGGACAATAGGGCCTTGGGTCTAAAATAATTTAAAGTTGTTGATAAATTTACAACTTTTTATTATTGATTATTTAAATGTTAAAATTAATTGATTTCGGATTTTTCATTTATTATTACTTAAAATTCGAAATTAATTACTGATCAAGACAAATAATTGTTATTAACAGTTATTAAATTTGAATAAGAAGATAACTTTTTATGCCCGTTGAAAGTTGTTTATGACTATTCAAAATCCCTAATCGATTATAAAAGTTCCCTTTTTGCAACTTGTACGATAACTTACTTTTTAATTCTCTTGTTCAATATTTTGCTTTGTAAAATCCTGGAGGAATACTGCAAAAACTCAGAATACAATATAGTGGGGCTTTAATTCCTTAAGGATAGTGAATACACTATCAAAGTAAACTCTAATTTTTGCAATCTACATTATGTTCTTTCTAACATGGCCGGCTCAGTGAAGGCCACTATTGTGGTGGCTGGTGACATGCAGAGAATCAGAGAGAGAGGAAGAGAGAGGGAGTTGAGAGGGAGAGAAGGTTGTGTTCGATGGAGAAGGAGAGAAGGAGAGGAAAATAAAAAGAAAGAAAGGAAAGAAAGAAAAAGAAAAAAATAAAATAAAATAAACTTAAAATTATTGATAAAAAAACAAATCATCCGACGATGGTTTGTCGGGGTGAAAAACATAGTAACGCACAGTGATTATCAAAAATATCCGACTCGGGTCTAATTTTAATTAATTCAGTCCAATAAAAAAAAATTTGTCCAATTTTTATTCGATTAACGGTTACTCGATTAATTTTAGGGCGAACCAAAATGATTTTCGGTACTAATAATATTACGTGGCGTAATATTATTGGCTAATAATTTAATGATTGAATTTAAATGGAAATTATTTTGAAATAAAAATTTCAGGGTATTACAATTATTGTCCAATGCTTTTTATAATTAATTGATTTTGATGTTTTTAATTACAACATGTGATACTGCTTGTGTCACGACCCGAATCGTGGGCCGGACCAACATTAGGGCCTGAATAAGCTTAAGGCCACCGAGGCCCATAGTAAGCCTAAACCATTCAAGAATCTATCTTTATTAATATCCGACCTTGGGAACAGTAAGTCCATATTATGACACAATCCAACAATCAGTCGGTAACATTCTTAGCCCAGCTTCAATATCACATTTGATTCACAGCTCGGGTTATACTCATTGAATTAAAATATAATTAATACACAATTCACCGATCATAATATGGTCAAACATTTTCTGTCATAATTTTTCTAAGTTTCAGAAAGTACTCCACAGGTTATTTAATAGTACACAATAACTTTTACATATTTAAATATCAATTTATCACCCTAACAGTGGAACCAAACGAAATAGTGAGAATATTCCTACGTCTCACTTAATTCATATTCTAACTTTTCAAGCTGGAATTAAACAATGTATCTCTGCGGAGAAAGAAACAGAGTCTTTATGAATCAACTGTAAAGACTCTGCTTCTTGAAAAAAGTTATGAAGAGGAGGGATGAGTTTCGCCAAACTCAGTGAATAATAATAAACAATACATGACCAAACAATGACGCAAATGCATCTCTAGTCACAAAAGTGATCATACTAGCAGTTATGCATATATCACAATATCAGCATCCACAATTATTTTATCTTCAAACAATCGATCGGGTGAAAATTAGTCTGTGGCGTCACCGAAATCCCTGATGAGCCGCCCTCCCACATGGCTCATCCTCTTATGTGTATGCACCAGAGAACCGAACCTCCATACAGGGCTGACCGGTTTAATCCTCACTTAACCAACCCTCTCATTGTTTTTCCATAGTCTCTTTTCTTTTCATACCATCAGGAGGCCACTCTATAGTTATTCATATCTTTTCAATTTATATCATCAGATGCACACGGGGGTACTGATCTCCCATACATAGCTGACGGTATCAAAGACCGCCCTCACAAACCCATGATAACCCACTTCATTCTAATTCCACTCAAACAAGACAATTCATATCACAACACATTTAATCAATAACTCATTCAATTGTCCATTATCAGATCAATAATTAACATATACATTATAAAATGTGATGATACGATTATTAGATAATAATATAACATAATTTGATATAAAAATAAATAATCATATAATGTAATAAAATTATAGTGAATAAAATCATGATGTTATAAAATGCATATCATGCACTATTTATTATTACTCACAGTAATTAGAAGATATTCATATCCTAGTTTCGATTTTGGTCTGAAGAGACAGTGGACGAGTTCAGACGATCTAAAAATTTAAAATATAAAAGAACTTATCATAAAACTATTCAATTTGAAATAATAAATAAGGAATTAATCTAATAAACTACGTTTTATCCTCTCAACTAACTCCAATTTAAATTCAGCACCACTTAGCTATTAAATATCAGTCAATTTAATTTCTCGTCGCAATATTTAAAATAATCTAAATTCACCGTTAATAATATTCTTATTTCAAATAAATATAATTCATTCATCAACAATCATTTTCTTACTTAATTCAGTCGCAGTCTCCAAATATTTAATAACCATTTATTTTATTCACCTTAATTGATCTTTAATAACCATAAAAATTAATCTATATTTAATAACAAAATCCTTAATCTAACCAACTTCAAAAATATAATTTCATTCCCATTTAATTCAAATTTACCAATTATTCACTAATAATATTTTCTCATATTTGAACCTCAATAACAAAGTCCATTAATGTATTTTTTTTTTATTTTAGGACCAGTGAACTTATTAATAAAATCCACACTTAATATATTCTATTAATTTAATCTTTTAATTTCTTAATAATAAATTCTACTATTGATTTATTTTTAATCCATAATATACCTTTAATTAATTCAATCATCAATCAACTAATATTTGCTAATATCCATAATTAAAATCCTATAACCAATTTATTTAATCAATACCCATAATTAATCCTTAGTTAATCAAAATGCTTCAATTTATTTTATTAAGTCCTATAATTAATTTCAACTAATTTAGATCCTTTAATTAATTTAATTACCACATCAAATATCTCAAAACCACGATTAATATATCAATCTCATCAATCAACTAATTTCTTCACAAAATTAAAATTTAAGGAATTAACTGAAAATTTTTAGGGAAATTTTCAATACCCTTAATCACACAATCCCAAAATCACAAATCGGAGCTTGAATCACAAAGTTGGTGGCTGAAATCGGGTCACAGCCGCTGGAGCTCGCTGGAACCGGCCGCACGGAGGAGGAACGGTGGCGTTGAAGCCCGCTGGATGGCAACTTGCAGCGGCTGGTGGCTAAGCTCGCAACTGTTGCGCGGAGGAGGGAACGGTGGCTGGCGGTGCGCGACGCAAAGAACCAGTCAAGCCTGAGGTGGTGTGACGTGACGCAAGTGAAGGAGGAAGCTGCTGTGGCTGGCGGCGCACGGCTGGTGGCCCGCTGGAGCTGTGGCCGTGGTCGGTGTGGCGCAGAAAGAGGCAGCGATGAGGGGGAGAGAGAGAGAGAGAGAGAGAGAGAGAATGAAGAAAAAGAGGAAGTGAGGTAGATGCCGCTGGAGAGAGAAGAAAGAAAGAAAATGAGGAAATGCTACTAGGGTTTCTAGAAGACCCTACACCATTCCAGTTCAAGAACTGGTTTGGTTCAATTCAACAAATCGACTCGATTTTCAATCGATTTTTAAAAAATTAAATGGATTTAAAGGTCCGATTAAATATTACACGACTTAAATTTATTGGCTAAAATTTTAAAATTAAATTTTAAATAAATATTTTTTGAAATTAAAATTTATGGGCATTGCAGCTTGCTATGAGGTAAATCAAAAATATTAATTTAAATATTGAAAATAAAACTTAAATTGTTCTGATTTATTATATTCTGAATTTTTTTAAATATGGTTAAATAATTTGGTATTAGAGTTTATTAGTTAAATACAACAAAATTAAAATAATTTTTTTAAATATATTTTTTCTCTTTAATTTACACTTGTTTGGATTATTTACATATTATTTTATTTTAAATTTTTTATAACTCTAATTTAATAAAAACTAGAAGTGTGGAAGTATAATACTACTAATACACCAAATACGAAAGTTTTTCCTTTTTTGGTCTAATAAAAAGTTTGAATCAATGAAAAAAAAAAGATTATTCAGGCATATTTGCTATCATTTTTATTTTCAGCTTTTTTATATTAAAGATCAAATAAAGAAAGAATTCAAAAATTTTCTTTTTATTCGATATTTTATTTTATTTTTTGAAATTTATCAAATTTTATTTAGTTTTTATGATTTAATTAGATCTATTTTTTAATATTAAATATATTAATATATATCAAATACGGAAATTTTTTCTTATTTAGTCTAATAAAATCCTTTTGAAAAAAATAGATTATAAAAGTCTGAATTAATGAAAAATGACTATTTAGTCATATTTGCTATTATTTTATTTTTAACTTTTTCATATTAAAGATGAGATAATGAGAAAATTCAAAAGCTCTCATTTTATTCATTATTTTATTCTACATTTTTGAAATTTATCAAATTTTATTTAATTTTCTATAGTAATTGGGTGTATTTTTTTAATAATTTTTAAAATAATTATAAAGATAATTGGATCTTTGCTATTTTTTAAATATTTTTTAAGGCAATGAATGATAAATGAAAATGACCAAATAAATCTTAATCCAATTACAGAGCAAGAATATCCGACAAGCCAAACAAGGTCCATCTGGAAAATTCACTGCACTTCGAAGATTTGGTCTCAATTTTCTTTGAAGAAATTTTTCAAATATTATTTTAATTTTGGAAAAATAGATATTTTGTCTAATCATATTTAATGAGATGATGAGAGGAAAAACAAAATTGAGAGGTCTGTGGTGGAAATATATATTAGATCTTTGAAGGATTGGTATACTCTTACCAAAAGCGACGTAAAAAAGTTTTGGAACTTTTGAAGGGTATAAATGGACATTTTATATGATATTATGACGAAAAAAATAAAAAAATTAAAATAAAGTGATTATTTAATTAATTTTTTAAGATATAATAAGTTATACATTCTACATAGATGAAATATTCAATCGATTTGGTTCAAAAATCAAAATAGTGTAATTTTGATTGAAACGGTATTCCGTGTAAGTTTTTGATTTTTTTTTTATAATCTCGTGTCGTAAAGCATAAAAGTTTTTTACTCTTTTAGCAAAATGTGTTTTTCAGAATCCAATTTATATTCTCATATTTATGAGGATTGAAATCATTAACTTCCTGAGTTGACACGGTAGTTCAATTTTTCGGTTGAACCCAACTTATTTTATTAAATAAGCATGCTAAGCCGGCAGTAGCTACAAATGGCAACGATTTATCCAATAAACCCAACTTACTAACGAACATTTTAGTCATTTTTCACTAGCCGGACAATTATCCACCGTTGGATCATTTTCAAGCAAATATATATGTATATATTGAGTCCCACCCTCATTCCATGCTTTCTAAGACACGGACAGTTAGCAGTTAAATATATACACTGCCATCCCCATTTCATCCTTTGGCTCAAAACATCCAGTTCAGCCAACATGCGCGAAATTCTTCACATCCAAGGAGGGCAATGTGGGAATCAAATTGGATCAAAATTTTGGGAGGTTGTATGTGATGAGCATGGGATTGATCCCACTGGCCGGTACACCGGAAATTCTGATTTACAGCTAGAGAGAGCGAATGTATACTATAATGAGGCTAGTAATGGTCGTTATGTTCCACGGTCCGTGCTAATGGACCTTGAGCCCGGAACTATGGACAGTATCCGGACCGGCCCTTATGGGCAAATTTTTCGGCCCGATAACTTTGTTTTCGGTCAGTCTGGAGCTGGTAACAATTGGGCCAAAGGGCACTACACTGAAGGTGCTGAGCTTATTGATTCAGTTCTTGATGTGGTAAGGAAGGAAGCAGAGAATTGTGATTGCCTGCAAGGTTTGCTTTCTTTCTTCATTTGATTCTTGTTTCCTCTCCCTTTTGGTGCTTTTCATAAACTATTTCTTTCTGTACAAAACTATACAGGATTTCAAGTGTGTCATTCTCTTGGCGGGGGAACTGGGTCTGGCATGGGAACTCTGCTTATTTCAAAAATCAGAGAGGAGTACCCAGATAGAATGATGCTTACATTCTCTGTTTTCCCATCTCCAAAAGTATCAGACACCGTCGTTGAGCCTTACAATGCCACACTTTCTGTTCATCAATTGGTAGAAAATGCTGATGAGTGTATGGTACTGGATAACGAAGCGCTCTATGATATTTGCTTCAGGACTCTCAAGCTCACTACCCCAACCTGTAAGTAGCGTAATCTAATAATGCAATATTTACTCCTTGTGGGATCTTCTAACATTTGATTCTTGTTTCCTCTTATCAGTTGGAGACTTAAACCATTTAATTTCATCAACAATGAGTGGTGTAACTTGCTGCTTGCGCTTTCCCGGTCAGCTAAACTCAGACCTGCGAAAACTAGCTGTGAACTTAATCCCTTTCCCAAGAATTCACTTTTTCATGGTAGGGTTTGCTCCTTTGACCTCTCGAGGTTCGCAGCAATATCGTACACTTACAGTCCCCGAGCTAACACAGCAAATGTGGGATGCGAAGAACATGATGTGCGCTGCTGATCCACGCCACGGGCGTTACCTAACAGCATCAGCAATGTTTAGAGGGAAAATGAGCACAAAAGAAGTAGATGAGCAAATAATAAATGTGCAGAACAAAAATTCTTCCTACTTCGTAGAATGGATACCAAACAATGTCAAATCTAGTGTTTGTGATATCCCACCAAGAGGACTTACAATGGCTTCAACTTTTATTGGAAATTCAACTTCAATACAAGAAATGTTCAGGAGAGTTAGTGAGCAATTTACAGCAATGTTTAGAAGAAAAGCATTCTTGCATTGGTATACTGGAGAAGGAATGGATGAAATGGAGTTTACAGAAGCTGAGAGCAACATGAATGACCTTGTTGCGGAGTATCAGCAGTATCAGGCTGCTACAACTGATGGAGATGTTGAGTATGAGGAGGAGGAATACTCCCAAAATTGACTTTGTTCGGCTAATTTGTTGCTCCTTATGTTTCGAGCAGTAATAAATAAATAGATAGTTTGAATTTTGTTGCTGCTGTCGTTGTTACATTGCTGTAATTCCATCAGTGAAATGGCGTTGTACTAGCTGGTGTCAGCTTTGTTCGTTTGCCTTCTTAACTGAAATTTTCTTTTCAAGATTTGTGAAACCATGAACTTCACCGAATCAATACATTTTCATTTTGGGGTTTTGAAAATAAATTTTCACTTAGATATTTTTCTTAAAACAATTGATTTCAGTTTTAAAAATATTTTTTATTATAAAATTATATGTTTTTACGAAATTTAATTCTTAAATTCTAAAATCAGTGGTTTAATTCAAAACTTGAGTCATTTTCAAAGTGAATTTATATTTTATTTTATTAAACACACTTTCTTTTTATTATTCACACTGAAAATCGCGCTTCGCATGCAGGTATTTAACATTATTTTATTATTAATATTATTTTATTAATTTTTATAGTTGATTACATTATTATTTTTGATAAATTATTAAGAATAATCAAATTATTAGGAAGAATAATTAAAAACCTACCTAAAAAATATATATATATAAGGGATGAGATAAATTCTTTTTTATATTTTATCATAAAATTTTACGGATACAAACAATAATATAACTAGTCAAAACAACATATAACCTTAAGTTGGAATAGACTCTTTATAATTATAGAATACTTTCCTTTGAACTTATCGGACTTCAAAAATTTACTGTAGCTATAAATTTTGCTACCAAAATCATATATAAATACAACTCAAACAATGAATAAGTTTTGTTGTAACTCCAGTTGTATTTAAATACAATTCAAATGTCATGAGATAATCATACATGATAAGGTTCAACAATTTAAATAACTAAATATAGATAATATGTAAGAATATATTTGTTAAAATATTTAAATTGCATTTAAATACAATTTAAATACCATAAAATAATTATATAGATAAAATTCAACAATTTAAATAATTAAATATATATATATATATAATGAACCTTATTGGTAATATATTAATATGAACAATTTCGTTGTAAAGTTGCAACAATAAAAAAAGAAAGCAATTAGTTGAAAAACGTAAAAAGGAATAAAGAACTTATTTAAAAATATGTATAATTAGTTCATAAGTTTTAAAACCATACAACAGTTTTTTACATAAGCTAATATATATGCAGACCTTATACCAAGTCATCATCGTGAAAAAAGTAAAAAAGAAAGATCTTTATCTTACCATTTGAAAGTTTCAGTTAAATTCAGATTGTACATTATATTATTATAGAAGACGGTCTGGTTCAATCCCTGCAATCCAACCAGTCCAACCAACTCTATTGGCCCTGGAATTCCCAGTTGGTCCCAAGTTGAATCTTGCACCGTAATTCTATTAAGAAAACAATAGAAAATCAATTAACAATAACTCATTTTTATTAATAAAATTCTATAAATTAGAAGTTAATTCTAATGATACTTAAAAAAAATGTTAACCTAGCAGTCGTTTTGTAATGTGCCTTCAGTTTGGAAAAATCTAGCAATAGCAAAAGCAAGATCCTCAGCGGTCCTTTTGGATTTTTTCACCCCAACCCTTAAACCAACCAGTCCAATTCTCAGTCCATATTTTTGGGTTATTGGGATTATTGGATGTGAATTGATCACAGTACCATCCATTGCAAGTGTTGCTCTGATAAGAAATTTGGTGCAATTGATTAATTAAAACATTTAAAATTGTTGAATTAATGAACAAAATCATAATTAGTTAATTTAAATAAATGTGTATATACCATTGGCTAGGGAGCATTATCTTGTTGGTACATAATCCATGGAACTCCAATGTCAAGTAAATTAGCTATATTTGCACACCAATTAATGTATGTCCTTCCACTAACTCCACACGCATACATTATATTCTCATACTCATTCTCAATCTATTCATAATTTGCAAAACTCAGTCATTTTAATCAAATAGAAAATATATATATATATACACGCGCACGCACCTATGCAAGAATGATAGAACCTCCTTGTGATGCAAAGAGTTGCTATTATTTGGCCACTAGTACTATTTTCTCTATGCAACCTTGCATCTCATCCTAAAGAAGAAAAATAATAATTCGTTATAAAAATGTAAGTGATAAGGGTTAAACTAAATAATTCTAATTAGCATGAAAATTTACCATATATATTTTATTTGCCGTGCGAAACTGGATGCTAAGCATGTTGTGCAACCATACAGGAAAATCTCGAATAATAAAAAAATAAAACGTTAGTTACATAAAAAAAGCTAAACAAACATTCAATTTATATAGATTCTTGGTTATCCATAATTTCATTCAGCACAAGTATATGGTCCAATCTAAAGAATTGAAAAGAGTCTCTCAGCTTGAATTGCTTTGATAAACCGGAAAAAATCAAGATTACCAATAAAATTATATTTATGACGTTCTTGGATAATGAATAGAACTTGATATCAAAATTCAAGGTGTGCCGTTGATTTCAATAATAAAATATTGAATTGCAAAAGCATGAGATAATCAGAAGATATAGGTTTACCCATATGAATAAGAAAAAAAATTGAAATTTATAAATCTATAATTATTTATATATAAATTTAAAGTTTTAGTGGATTAGATTAAGTGGATAAATCTCGTTAGATTAAAAAATTATCACCGATTAAAAATAAGTTAAATTGACCAATAAAATATAAATAAAAAAAAACTTAAATTTTTTTAAAAAAAGAAAAATAAAATACTGAACAATAAAAAAATTAAAATTCAGCTTGTAATTTAAACAATTTAAATAATGCATCTTAATAATGAATAGATACTTATAGATAAGATTTAATAATTTAAATAATTTAATATGAATAATTTATAATAAATTATTAATTAAAATATTTAAATCGTCTAATTACAATATAAGAAAATAAAGAAAAATTTATAAAAAAAATAAAATGCTGAACAAAAATATCGTTTTCAAATCTTCAATTTTCATATATATATAGATAGATTGTTATTTTATCAAAACTTTTTGCTGTGTAGCCTATTTAATGTAAAATCTTTTTTAGAATAGTTATGTTTTTAGAATAGGGTTAAAAGTGCAATATTCTGATATCAACAATTTCTCAAGATTCAAATACAACCATAATCACAAACCCAAAAAAGAATTGAATCCAATCACCATCAAACCTAGGGAAGTGAACTCTACCAAGATCCTATCCCAGAACAAGACAAGGATATTTTATTCAAGACACGAAATGAAAATGCTACAGTAACTTGTTCAAACATCAGCCGCACAATCGCTGAGGATGGTTCATTGCTTATAACGTTTATTTAAATAAAGCATATATGAGTTAATTTTTCTTTGCAATAAATAGAATCCATAGCTGCTCTCCGGCTGAACTTCTGATCAGCTTTGCCTTCCATCCATCAACTATATCATTGTAGTCTTTCTGGGAATAGATCATAAACAAAAGCATGCAAAGAATGAGTTTGTGATTGAAACCATAAATCAGCCAAATAAGATAAACCACTAAAACGAGGGCTACACGCACTTCGGAAAAATCACAAATGAATTCATCCTTCCCTTTCTCAACAGCATCTAATTCTCGTTTCAGAACTCGATTGAACTGCAGCACAAGTATAAGTTTTTGACCGCTTATAACGAAGTACATATATGCATCTTTAAGGGTAATTTCGAAGAAAACCTGATCAGTTCTGTCCTCTGCAATGACATCATCAAAACCAGCATCCCTAAGCATCTGCATATTGTTCAGAAATGTTTTAATTTGCTTTCAGGAGGGATTCATTAACCAAACCACGACAATAAGCAACAGCAGGCAATAACAATATACTGCAAATGAATATATACCTGGACATATGGTTTTACTTCATGAAGGTAATATCCTCTTTGCTTAATGTACTCTGCAAATTCTTCTGATGGAGTTCCAGCACTCTTGCAGTAATCACTTATAAGAAATTTACCCCCAGGCTTCAACCACTTGTAGAGTGATCTAAACAATGCAGGTTTGTCCTGAATTTAACAAAAATATAAAGTTAATGAGCCCAAAGATCAGAATAAAGTAAATTTGCTGCCCGAGATACGATGACCAATTCCAGACAACTAATTTTAATGAAACTATCATGTCAATTGGAAGATAAAGGATTCTGTGTAAGTTTTTGCTTTTTTTACCTAGACCAGATGAGTACTAAAACTTTGAGTATTAAGAGGCTACCAGAAGAGCCAAATTCTACCCAAAATGGCAATTTTCTTGTCAATAAAAGGATCACGTGCTGCTAAGGTAAAACTCTAGAACCCACATGCTCCACTATAACATTTCAGAAATTTCAAAAAGAAAGTACTAAATAAATGCATCAGAAAAGTCTCACTTGAATGTGCAGCAAGGTGTCACGGGTGTAGATAACATCAAATGTGTTGTCGGGATATGCCTTCTTTGTGATATCAGCAAGCTCAAACTCGACAGCGCATTTGAGTCCAATGGCACGTTCCAGAGCAAAAGAAATCATATTGATAGAGAGGTCAATGCCGACAACTTCCACATCATATTCCTCAGCCATGTAAAAGTCACCTCCCCCAATGCCACATCCAACATCTAGGACTTTCTGCCCAGGCTTAAGATCAAGCCTTGCAACGAATTCTTTTGTTGTTTCTGTTCAAAGGCAAATATACATTTACAACAATACAAGTAAATAGTTATAACTCCATAAGATATTTATAGTGCATATGCATTATTATACATATCTATTAGCACATACTTCATATGTATATATAACTTAGTTAACATTCACAAGTCATAACTCCGGTTATATATATATATATATTGTGCAAAGATCTAAAACATGATGATGTTATACTGTAGATCCATTAGAAGCCGCATAAAAATGATCATTCCATACTTTTCTTTCAAGCATCCATGTCTACATTGTGCTTATCCTTCAGGTCACAAAATATGATATTTTGTCATCCTAACATTTGGAACTTCAAGCAACAGTAGAAACAGAAAAATAAAAAAAAAATAAAAGAAGCCCTCTGATTTTCCTCCAGAAAAAATTTAGAAAGGGTATAAAACATACCAAATCCTCCTGTGCTCACAAAGCCATGTCCAAAGACACGCTCATACCGCATGATGCCACTATATTTATACTGAACAGTGTCTAAGAACCGCTGGAACCCCTTATCATCTTCTGAACGGACTTTCTGCCATAGCCAACATATCTGTATCATTCAAGCATCATCATGTCAGTAAAACTATTCACACAACAAACCTCAAAGAAATAAAATAAAATAGATGTACTTATATTGCCTGATTTTGGTTCTTCTTGTTTCTCACATAAGCTCCAATGCATTTGCAACTAACAAGGGACAGTTCATATGAATTTCCAAAATCATCACGCATATGACACTCTTTAAAGACCTGTCATGCAATACAGTACAAATCAGTGACAGATGTTGATTGCATAAATTTGCTCTCGTGGAAAGCATACTTCTTTCCTTTTCACATCATGTGCATCACAAATCCTCAGCAGAGAAACAAAGGTTTGCCCTGTATAAGTCATTATACCATAATCGGCATATCTTTTTATGAATGCTAAAGTCACCAAGAAAACTTTTTCTTCACCTTAAAAATAGTTTTATCTATCAATATTGTTTTTCCCTTCAATCTAAGCTACAAACAAATTCGAAATCAAATCATCAATTTAATCTGGTCTTTTCCATATTCTAGGTTGCTTAATACCACTGTCCTTGACAGCAGAGACAAGCCACATTTCTATATAATTAGACTACACATATTCAAATATTCAATCAACAAAATGTTTCAGAAGAAAAGGAACAAAAAGCAAACCTTCGTATAAAATCTGGGCTCCCGGTAGTGGGTTGGGTTATGTTTTCGCTTGCTATCTCCAGATTGATGGAAACAAGACTCTCTAAAGAAAATGTAACCACCAACCTTCAACCATTTCACCATCCTTTCCGCCAGATTCTCCACCTGCCATCCATGTTTACAGTAATTTTAAAAAAATTAAAAACTAAAAGACACTATTAAACTTTGAAGATGCCTGTACCAAAAGTAATCCTAGAGGGAGAAGAAATATTTGAATTAGTCATTATGAGCCAAGAAAACGCAAGAATTTTCACCTCTTTATCTGAGAGATACATAAGTAGCCAATTTGAGAATATTAAATCCACAGATCCTTTGGAAAATTTCAAGTCTGGGGATGTCACATCAGCGCATCTAAACTTGACATTCTTGTAATGCCCATTAATGCTTTCATTCTGCAGGAAGGAAAAATACAGATATGACTCAGAACTAACTTCTGTAAAAAAGCTGAAGATACAGGGAGACTAATAACTTGTTTGGTATAAATGAATTGTATAAAATTCTACTGCAAGTTTAAATTTCAATACATTTTGCATAAATGGATATTTATTTGGAATTCCATAAATTTATGGAGTTGATTATGCTTGGACCAAACTCTAACAAAATTACTAGCATTTGCAAATAAACTCTAAACTTAAAAATGGAACAAGGTAATAGCCACAAAAGCTAATGAATTGCAAGTACAAATCTAGTAAAACTAGATAAATAAAATGTATTCTACATGTAATCCAACCAATATTTTAAGTCACCTTCTTTATCACACTATCTATGAAGTCCAAAGCAACGAGCTGTCCAGCCTTCTGTGCTATATCTCCAGTAAAACGACCAATCCCAGCTCCAAATTCCAAAACTGATTTCCCTTCATAGGATGGGAGCATAGATAGCACCTGCACAGAGTCCCAACAATGCTTACTTTGAAAAGCTCCTAGAAGACAGTATTGATAATTCCATTACAATAAAACAATTAAACATGTTCTTCTCCAATACCTCGGGACGTTCTTCCTTGTCAAGATCAGAGGCTTTAGAATCAAGCATCATTGCCTCTACCGTCAGATCAACAGAGTGCTCCATCCAGTAGTTCCTCTGAATTTCACGCTCTTCAACTACCAAATAATGAAATAAAAAAGAAAATGGAAATGATTAAACTTGTCAAACCATTTCAAACAAATAATTCGTTTATAACTCTCAAGTCCTACACCAAAGCAACCCAGAGCCTAATTCAATTTCTTGTTCATTTGTAAGAACCTAGGAAAAAAAAACCCAAAAAGATTTACTTTTACCATGATGAGCAGCCATTGCTAAATGCAGAGAAAAAGAGATCTCGAGTCCAAGGGAGGGAGCTCTAGATTTCGAAAGTTTATGGAATGGGAAAGGAAATGAAAGAAAGTGGATTAACGACCCTCAATGGCAAGGCGAGATCTAGAAAAAGTTCTGGATCGACGGTTGCGGGCTTTGCCTCTCTGCTGCATTACAAACACAAGAATCTGCAATGCAACAAGGACGATGACTCTACCTCTTCTGAGACCTTACCTTATTTTAGTATTGTGCCTGTGAGGGTTTTATAGCGATACAATATAATTATAGTTTGCAAAACTCCAATTTTGGCCTTCAAAATTTTATTATTCAAAAATTTATGTACTTAAGTTTTTAGGAACAAAGGGCAATGGCTCCTCAGATTTTTTTTTTTTTTTTTTTTTTGGAAAAGAGGACAACAGCCAAGGGGAAAAAAAAAAACAGACAATTACATAGAGATTTGTCTGGAATAGCTAATGCCACAGATATCAAGAACAAAGTCGGTTTATTTAGGTTTCTTTTCCTTTTTTTTTTTTTCCGTTCTTAATACTACATTAACTAATTTTAACGGTGTCATATTGTTCAATGACCGACAGTAGCTTTACCGAGATCAAGCGAGTGTTTTAGCATTTGACAACTTTTAATTGAATTTTTTAAATTATTTTACAATTAATAGCTACTCAAAAAATTTTCTTTACTGAATATTTTAATATTACCTTAATTATTAAACTCGGCTTGATTTGGAAAGTCGGTGAACCAGCCTCAAAATCTACCGATTTCTTTGAACCATTTTAAAGAAAAAATTCAATTAAGTTGGCTGAACGGTAAATGAATCGGTGGATCCGTATAAATAAAAATGTAAAGGCTTAATTGTAAATTTAGTGTTTAAATTTTCGAAAAATTTATATTTCAGTTTCTCAACAGAAAATGTTTGTCAAATTTTGGAACCAATAAATTTTTTTCAATCAGGTATTTCTATCCTATGTGATTTGCCGAAAATATAAATAGGACGCATGAAACTCACTAATTGTAAAAATAATATTGTGTAAGACGCCAAATAGCTTGACACATCGGATCTAACATGTAATATCCCAAAATTTTTATTTCAAAATAATTTCTATTTAAATTTATTCATTAAATTATTAGCCAATAATATTATGCCACATAATATTATCGGGACTGAAAATCATTTTTGTTCGCCCTAAAATTAATCGAGTAACCATTAATCGAATAAAAATCGAACCAATTTTTTTTATTAGACCGAATTAATTAAAATTAGATCCGAATCGGATATTTTTGAAAAATAATGTGTGTTACTATTTTTTTCTCCCCAATAAGTTATCGACGGACGGTTTGTTTTTATTAATAATTTTAACTTTATTTTATTTTTTTTCTTTTTCTTTTTCTCTCTTTTCTTTTTATTTTCCTTCTCTCCTTCTCCATCGATACCTCCCTCTCCTTCACAACCAAACACACTCTCTCTCTGCCCTGCCGCACCCACCCCCTCACTGCCTCTCCAAGAGCAACGCTGGCCACCGTCCTCCTCTCTCCTTGCGTCGTGCTACCTGAAGTTCGGTCGGCCACAGTGCAATCTCTCTCCTCTCCCTGCCTCTCTCTATCTCTCCCTCTCTGCGCAACGCCAGCCACCGCAGTAGCTAGCTCCAGCCGCACCTCCTCCTCCCTCTTCCATCGCGCGACCCAGCTCCAGCAGCTCCTCCTCGCCCGGCCACTACTCCTCCCTTCTCCCTCTGACGCGCGAACCAGTAGACCCAGCTGCACCTCTAGCCGCTCATCTCCTGCTAGCCACCGTCTCCTCTGTTGCAGCAATTTTCGGCAACCACAGCAAGCCTAGCTTGCTACCAGCCACTATCTCCTCTTCCTTCGATTTAAGGATCATTGGGATTTTTATATTATTGGGTATTAATTTTATAATTTTTAGAATTTATTTAGTTAAATTTTTTATTAATTAGTTAATTAATTTTAAAATATTTGGTTGAATGATTTTATGATTTGAGTAGTTAATTATTTTGGTTAGTAGATTAATTTGTGGATTATATATTGTTTGGGTGATTTTCCTCTCTTGGTATTGTCTTCTTTCAATTTATATTATCTTCAGACGAGTAATATCACTATAGTCTTATATATCACATTAAAGAGGACTACCTGTACTTTGTTCTTCTTATTATTCTTTTCCAACTTTAATCTGATTCATTTGTTGACTTCATTTGTTCGACATTTACTACATTGAGTTATTCTATTTGTAACATTTGATAAAGGGCTTCTTCTAGTTAGTGGCTTTTAATAAAGTTATGTGTTGCTGGTTCACTTTGTGTTCAATAAAAGTTCTCAAAGAATTTTAGAAGAATTTTTTTTTGAATTAATTGATACTTAAAATCACAGTTTTTGTATATGAGTATGTCTTTTTTTGAGAAAAATCCTTGTGGCACACTTCATTTTTCACTTTTGGGTCACGAAAAGTGACCGGAGGTGCTGATCGCCTATTGCTTGGCTAATGTTGGTGGGCAGTAATCGGGAGCGGGCTGGAGTTCATGGAGAATGAAGAGCGATTAGAAATCTCTTGAAGAAAGAAGAACGAAGAGGATTGTAGAAGATTTTTGGTTTGATTCATATTAATTAAATAATACCGATTTGATACACTGTTTGACACATCAAATACGACGTGTCAAGCTATTTGGCATTTTATACAGTATTATTTTTATAATTAGTGAATTCCACAAGTTCTATTTATGTTTTCGGCTAGCCACATAGGACGAAGATATCTGATTAAAAATTAATCGACGTGTCAAACGTTTTTTATTGAGCCACAAAAATAGAAATTTTTTGAAAATTCAAACATTAAATTTATGATTAGGCCAAATGTAAACAAGATAGGGCAGCTTCGGATCCCATGTTCTGTTGCCACGTGGAAACTAAAGAAGTGTCCCCACCCCATCAGTTATTTTTGATTCAGATGATTCCATGTTCTGTTGCCAAGTGAAAGCTAAAGAAGTGGGCCCCCACTCCACCAGTTATTTTGTCCATCCTGAGGCCATTCAGTGCACCGTGTCTTTACTTGTTTTGTTTTTTTATGCTTTGTTTGGGAGGATGGGAAGTACAATGAGAGGTTAAAGGTAAAACGAAGATGTAAAATTTTAATATTTATTTTTCTTTTAAAAGATAGTTAAAATGAGTATAAAATTTTATTTTATGTCTAATCTTTATTTTATCTCATTTTCAAATAAAATATTTTGCAAATCTAAATTTAATTTTATATTGTTTTATTTGACACGTGTTAAAAGTCAAAAACAAAATTCTTTTTCAATGTTATTATCTATTTAATTTATGTATCGAATTCGGAAAAAAAATATAGGCATTGTCCGGCTATTCTCTATTTTCAAAGAGTGTATTACACATGGTAACTTAGGGTTTATTCAATAAAATTAATTATTTTAATAGTTGTTAGTTATGTTAGTAGCGTTTAACTGTTTGAATAGCGCTTTATAAAACGCTAAAAGCTAAACGTTACATGAGTTAACTTTTCACAAGAGTTAGTCCAAATGTTATATTATCAAATAACTTTTTAAGCAGTGTTTAAAGTTTTAATTAGTCAAAACTCTAAAAGCTACTCAAAAAGCTGTTGTCGAACACAGTCTTAGTCATTTATTTATTTTTTCTTGTTTTTTATTTTCCTTTTTTATTATTATAAAATTCTAATTTAATTAAAAAGTATTAGAGAGCTATTTTTAAAATTTGACTTTTACGAATATAGATTCATACATAATTACATCACTTCTATTTATTAAGACACATGGACCACAATCAATAGTTGCATAAGAGATGTTCTAAGGCTTGAGCTCCATAATTCTTTTTTATTATTTATTACTTAATTTTTGAATATGTTAATTATAGACTTTTATTTATTAATGTGAGAAAGTATTAAAAATAATAATTTTAATACATTGTTTAGTGTTCGAGTCAGAACAATATTTTTAATTTTTTATTATTTATTATATTTGATTGTTTCTATAATGGAGTCAGGAATGAAATTTAGAGGATGAAAAAAAAATTTAAAAATTTAAGGGACCAAATAGAAGTATAATTTTTCAATGAAAAAAAAATTCAAGGCAAAACTAAAAAAATGTTATGGAGCTACTGTGGCAGCTAACATTTAACGATTGATAGAATCCTAGTAAAAAAGGCTTATAGTTATTAAAATAATTAAAAATTATTAAAATAATTAATTTTATTAATATTGAAATGATTAAAAGTTATTAAAATGATTAATTTTATCGACAATATCATTAATTATACCAATGACCTATCTGAATTTTTTTAACCGGATTAATAATTGAGTTGATTTTAATAATACTGGATGTTACCAAGAGGATACGTAGATAAATTAATTCAAGTCTTTTTTTTTTAAATATGTTCCAACCTTTTTGAAAGTAAGATAAATTAAGTTGAAGAATTTTTTTTAAAATAAATAAATTAAGTTTAAATATTTTTTTAATTTTTAAGAGTATTTTTATTAAAAATCATTTCATCAATTTTTAAATTTTAAATTTTGAAAAAAAAGATATTTTCAATCATGTGATCGATCGGAACCATCAGTTTTGAATTTGTTAAGAAATTAAAATCAGAATATAATCGTTGGATTTCAAATTAGAATAGCCTAAATTATTAATTTTCAATTCAATTCAATTTCCATTATAAATTTTTTAAAATCGGAATCCTCAGTTTCAGAATCGAAACGGCGGTTCGTAACCTTGGCAAGGCCTAATTATTTGCCTTCCTCGATCAACATAGATCCATCACGTGGGCTTATTAATGTTACAATTACAATGATGACAACAAATGAAAATGACCCTACGTGCAGCAGCGAACAGCCAGTGGTTAGTTAGATTCTAACGTTGTGTGATTTTATAAATAAAAATGAAAACAAGGTGGGGTAGCTTCGGATGACCCTATGTTATGTTGCCACGTGGATTCTAAAGTAGGCCCCATCCGTCAATTATTTTCTCCATCGTAAAACAGTGACGTCTTTTGTTTGGTAGCTTAACAACGCAACACTTTTATTTATCATTGTCCTTTCCTAATCATCACGGCTGACTCAGCGCTCATCACATTTTGTTTTTTTATTCTAATAATAATTATATTTACTTTTCAAATACGCTTATTTTAATACATTAAAATATAATTTAATAATAAATATACATATAACTTGACAGTGAATTAAAATTCGAATCCAATCTTTCTTAATATTAAAAATAAAAATATGTCACGCGGTAGATCTTTTTTTAAATTATTGTACCAGAAAGTGTGAAACGTGACACGGTAACTTTTTAAATAACAATATATTATTTTTTATAATTTTTAAATATTAAAATAATATTTTATAAAAGAATAATTATTACAACGCTTAATTTTTATTTTCTTAAAAAAAATTATTTAAACAATTATTAGTTACTCAAATTACTCAAATCCCTTTTAATTAAATTATATTAAAATAGTTAATAACAATTAAAATTATTAATTTATCAAATAGATTCAAAGGATGTACCTACGACCGACTATTGATGGTATCTAATTAGATACTACTAGAAAACAAGAAAAAAAAAAGGCAAAAATAAAACCAATTTATTAAGATGTACTTCCTCAATATTAAAAGGTAATTACGAAAATATAAATCAAGCATTTAAAATTGTTTGATTAGTTATTAATTAATATTTTAATAGCTGTCAATTATATAATTAGCGTTTCATCAAATGTTAAAAAATAATGTTTCGTAATCTATAATACTAGATTGCCAAACGTTATAAATAATAAAAGTAATATTTTAACTTAACCAAAGTGCTAAGTTACATGAAAAATTATTACCGAATAGAAATTTATAAATAAAAACATAAAGATTAAAAAGTGTAATCTCTCGGATTTTAGACCATATAAATTTTTTTATCTTCCAGTAAAATGCGCGTTGTGTACCTTTTCTTTTAGCAACGGTCCATAGTCACATTTAATTGAAAGAGATTATCAAAATTTTTCCTTCAACCTTAACCATTTGCCCCCTTAGTTTATTTGGTGAAAGATTTACCTCTGTCAATTAGGTCATAAATCAAATTAAGGGATTCCAAAATAAGGAAAATTAAGATTCTAATTATACCTTTATGAAAGGATCCAGCTCCATTGTTGAATTCTTTCAAATCTGGGTATGATTCCTCACCTAGAAAATATTTGGAAAGCAAGAAATTTATAAAGAACCATTTCCTTTTTTTCTTTCAGTGGAATGAGGAGAAGAAGAGAAAGTTTATGTATAGACAGAAAGAATGAGAAGTCTGACCTTGAGTAGCCATTACAGAAGCTAGAAAGAGACTTTTAGTGGAGGAATGGATTTTGAACTTCAAATGTTAAAAAGAAAGCAAACAATGAAGCACAATTGAAACTAGCAAGAGGAACTGAGTTTGTGTAGTGGTTGCATGAGGAGTAGGCTCTTTATAGCTATGAATTCCTTTTTCTTTTTGAAGTGCTAGACCAGTAGACATATCTGGACGGATCTAAACTTACCCCATCATCACTTGCTGTTTTCAGCCTTATTCAACAACATTCAACCTAGTGTTTAACATTTTAAATAGAATCAGAATACCACATATAATATAGCCTTCAAAGATTGAAGAAATGTTTTTTTAGGGTCGATAGCCGATATTAGTTATTTTAGTAGTTGTAGCTATTAGTGCAGGGATGACAATAGATAGAATTCGGGTAAAAAATGTAATACTCATATCTAAAGCTAATCACATTCTCAATTCTCCTATTTTATCGGATAGGAAATGTTATACTCATCTCTAAATTCTACGGGTTTGAGTATATCCACTTATGTCTATATTTTTTAGGTACTCATGGATACCATTTATCCACTAACTCATACCATTTAAAAATTAATTACTAAGTAGATAAAAAAGGATAGGAGGGCTTTCCAATCCAATACAGATTAGTGTAATACTACTTTCTTACTTTATCTAGAACCAAAATATATTTGACATATTAATTTCATAAAGTGATTTATGAATAAAAAAAATATTTGCATAAAAGACTTACGGATTTTAAAAGAAAAGAATTATAATTTGACACCTTAAGATTTTGATAAATTTTATAGTTTAATTTAAAGTTATTTATTTGAGAAATGAGGATATCAACCCATTATTAATTGTAGTATGTGATTGAATGTTTTTAGTAGTATTTATGATAAATGGATTGCTGCTTAATGTGTTTCCAATTATGGTTAATATGAATTCATAGTTTCATAACAATTTATTCACATGTTTATTACTTGATATTACTTCATTTGTTGGAGTTAATATTATGATATAGTTATTACTCTGCTAGTACCACTTCATTTGTTGAAGCTGATATTCTGATAGATGTTATTTTTTTTAATTGAGGTTGAGATTGTTTCCTCTTAAATTGAAATTGAGATCGTTTCTTTTTGAATGAGGCTAAAATTATCTTTCTCTTATTAAGATAAAAATCACATATTGAGGTTGAAATAACTTTGGCCAGAGCGGTCGTCCCCCCTATTGGCCAATCCGCCAACTTCTACTTTTTTGGAAATCAAGTTTCTAAGCTAAATTACCCCCATTGAAATGAGTCCGTAATACTTATATGAGAATCAAAATTAAATAATATAAGAAAATAATAAATAAATGCAAAGTGATATTTACATAGTTTGACTTTTTGAAAAGAAAATTAAAGTGATGTCGATATATATAATTAATTCTTATTTAATTTATAATAAATAAAGATTATATATTAGATTTTAAAAAATAAATTATATAAAATAATAGATAAATATGAATATATATTTATAGTTTGACTGAAAAGGAAAACTAAAGCAATATGGAGTATGTAATTCTATTTAATAATTGTTACCAACAAAAACTGAAAGTAGCAATTACGATTCAGCCTTAACAGTCAACCGAATGTCAATGCATTTTGAGCCATCCATAGCTCCAACAGTCAACTAAATGTCAATATTTCTTAATAGCATGTGAAAGATTACGTCCTAATCGTCAATAATTTTAAACACGGCGTCCCTACTATGCTTTCAACTTGTCGTTTCAATTCCAATTATTATTTTCATTCCACCGCAGATTATTATATTATATTATTATATATATACTAAAAAAGAAATCCAAAAATACTATTCATAGAATAATATTTTTCCATAAAAAACCATATTATTTTTTATACTATTCCTATTTTGCCTTTTATCATATTTACTAAATAGTATTTTTTCCATTAACCACATATTTTCTTCGTGTTACCCTTTATCATATATTAGAAGTTACTGTTTATTTGAATAGTGTTTTAGCTTTTATTTTCAATATTTTACTCCTATTCATTTATCATTATAATTTTCATTCTATTTTTTAAAATTTCATCACTTTAATTTCTCTCTAGCACTTATATAGCCATGTACTTAATTCTCCACAATTTTCACAATATAAATTAAATCATTCTAATTTTTTAAATAACATTTCTAATTGTTAATATATAATAATTAAATATATTAAATAATAATACTGGACTCCTAAGAGAACTCTAACTACTAGATAATACAGAATTTCCATAATTTTTATCTTAGTAAGATTTATCTTAACTCCAATATATATCCTAAATTTACTCTAAAATTAAAGATTCTCGAATAATCTCAATACTCAATTTTAATGGTTAACAAACGGTGCGGTGAGATGAAACACACATTATATAACAATAATAAATACAGTCTTGGATCGATTTTTCTGAATTCATCAATTGTCTTCGATCGTGAGAAGAACAAAAGTTATTCTCTATTGATTCAAAATAAAGAAATAGGTCTTCTCCAAAAGAATATAAAGATAAGTTTATTATTCTTTCTTTGCATATATCTTATTCCATACCCTATAGAATGTATATATATTTATTGCTATTGGTTTCATGCATTCAATTATCTGCTGCTATTACAAAAAAAAAGAAAGAGAAAAAGATTACTATTTAGTTAGTTTTTCATGTCTCTCATGGAATTAAAAGGATTTGCATCAGATCTGTGTTTCTAATCGATCATAACTAGTGTTAATAGCATCTGAATTCTATCATCCTAAATTGAAAACTTCTAGGGTTTTATCACTTTTTAAGTTGACTACAAATTAGATCTTGTTGTTGCTGCTACTTCTTTACTGTAACATAATGAACTAGTTCTAATTTAAAAAAAAAGGTATACATATATAGCAAGAGATTGGATTTTGGTGTTCTCACTGAAGTAAAATTGAAACGGTATTTAGATCGTGACATCTTGATCGAATGGTTTTGGTTAAATTTGAAAAAAGAAGGTATAGGGGCCATCTTGAAAGAGATCTAGATGATGGGATTGGATTTTTAAAGTTACTTTAATGGAATCGCAGGTTTTATGAGGCTTTTGGAGGAAAGATTCAAGATTGAGTGCTAGTAAGAGGCTTAATGGGCATTCCCCAATTAAATTTTAGGTCTGACTTTGAATCTATTCTTGAGAAATCGAAACTAGGTTAAAAAGGATTCAGAGAAAGAGAGCTGCAGAGTGGCATTGAAACGAAAATAAAATTGAAAAGTTCTGAGATTAAGATTTGAAGTTTAAACTTGGAAATAGTTGTTGGTATCTAACGTCTCTTTTCCATTGTTTGATAAATTTTCCGTGAGCCAAGTTTTAAAAAAAAAAAAAAAGGAAAAGCAAGCCCAGCTTTTTATGGCCCAGCTTCTGAACATTATGCACCCACCATCATACAATAGAAAATTCAGCTTTATTTATTATTTTATGTGTACTTATAGAAACTAAACTTATATAATGCATGGCATAAGATCCTCGAAAAATCTTACTGAAGCTATTTACATTTCCAATTTATTGTTTGAAACGTAATTTTCTATTTTAATTATTTTGAGAATATTCGGATATATGCAATTCTCTAATTTGGATTTAAGGGGTCCATAGACAGTCTATCCATTTGGACAGTTTGCCAGAGGCCTAAGCGGTCCAGTTTTCTCCATCTAATGGGACAATTCGCCAGAAGCCTAAGCGGTTCAATTTTCTCCATTTAATGAGACAATTCGCTAGAGGCCTAAGCGGTCTAATTTTCTCCGTCCAATAGGACAATTCGTTAGCGGCCTAAAAGGCCCACTTTTCTCCATTCAATGGGATATTTGCTAGAGGCCTAAAAGGCCCAAGTTTTTCCATTGCAAATCGAACAGTTTGCCAGCGGTCTAAGTAGCTCAATTGTCTTTGTCCTAAATCGGCATAAAGAAGTTTGCCCAAGCAATCCACTTCAATTTGGACATAAATAGCCCTCCAGCGATCAAAACAGCCCAGCCCAATTTGCTAAATCTATAATTTAGGTATGTAAAATTCATCAGAGGTCTAAGCGGCCCAATTTTCTCTGTCCAAAATTAGATAGTTCGCCAAAGGCCTAAGAGTTCTAGTTTTCTCCGTTCAAAATTGGACAGTTCGTCAAAGGCTTAAGCGGTCCAATTTTTTTCATCTAATGGAACAGTTCGCCAGAGGCCTAAGCGGCCCAATCTAAGCTATTAAATGTACATATTCGGTGTACAACCTTCACCACTTAACTTAAGTGACATATTTGTTAAAGACATTATCTGTTAAAGTGAAAACTTCTCATGCACCAGTCTAAATAAGTTACTATTCGTTAAATCATTAGCTGTTAAACATACTTAGATCGCCCAAATAATTTAAGTAATGGCATATTCAGATAATAATAACAAAAAATAAAATAAAATAATTTCTAAAAATACTCTATGAATATTATATTTGAACATAAATGACCAAATAATTGATAGAGATTAAATAATAATATTGGACTCCTAAGAAAACTCTAACTACCAGATAATACAGGATTCCCATAATTCTTATCTTAGTAGAATTTATCTTACCTTCAATATATATACTCCAATTTACTCTAAAACGGGAGATTCTCCAATATTATTCTCAATACTCAATTTTAATGGTTAACACTAACAAATAATTTATCTTAACATGTAGTATTGTTAGTTTATTTATTTATTTATATGGAATTGACTCAATATAGGTTTAAATCTCAAATGATCAAATTCACTGAATAATTACTTTAGCACTTTTAAACCATCACTTTTTTATCATATTCTATTTTTTCTCTTCTTAGAGACTTATGTTTTGACCCTTCTATCCGTATAAATGGATTTTGGACATTAATATGTATATAGCTTTATCTTTCTCTTGTACCAAATATGACCTATTTGGTGTTTGTCTCTTTTTCACGTTGGCATTGGTCCAATTAATTACCATCAATTTTTTATTTCATAAATCATCTTCTAGTGCTTTTAAATAAACTATGGATCTCAACTCTTAAAATTTAATTATTTGAATACTGTGAAATGAATTTTTCTCTTTGATATAAATAAACAAAGTTTAATATGAGTTTATAACATTAAATTAAATGGATGAATAAGTATAAATTTTTGAAATAATTAATTTTAAAATTTATGACATAGTTAATTTCTACTTAATTTAACCGATTATTTTTTAAAAAAATGGCAATCGATTTGTTATTTATTATATATTATCATCTACTCAGTAAGTATAAAAATATTAACTTTTAAAATTTTTAAATTATTATTGTTCTATTGGCTATTTTTAATTTTTTTACTAGAACTAAAAGATTCATGAGCAATTTATGAAGATAATTGATAAAGTATTAAAAATTTATATCACTTTATGATAAATAAAATTTGAAAAATTGAGAAACACTGAAATTATTATTATTATTTTGGATTTATATTTTTTCATGGAAAAATGATAAAAACATAAGTGTGAATTTTATAGTTTTCTTAAAAAATTTCTTTAATATTAAAATATAAATAAATTTGAGACCAAAATACCCTAATGCAATTATAAAATTATTTTAAATATGATTTTACATGTGTTGATGGAATAAATTTTTTATTGGTAAAATAGATGAAGACATGTAGTTTTATATGAATAAAACTACACATTTAGTCTTTGAGGCATGATGAAATTATTTAAGTAGTTTTTTCATTTCGGCCAAATATTTAGCATTTGCATCTGTCAACCTAAATAGTCTATTTGTCCAATTTGTAAGCCATTTTCCGTTAAATCATAAGAAAAAGACAAAAAGAGCTGAAAAATATTTTTGAAAATGACAAAAATTGCCCTTATTTGCAAAACATATAAACAACTCAACCTATGCATCACGATTCGTCAATGCCTGCCATGATTAGTCAATACCATCTCAAACCCATTATTGCCTACTCTCTTAACCTTCTCAATTATAGCAAAATAATTACAACCAAAATCAATAGTCCATAGTGGTCTTTCCCTCTTCTTGATATTTACAAATACTGAAAAAGTTAACCTTCAAAAAGGAAGCAAGAGGAAGTAAGAACAATGTTTGACAATCAACATTTACAGAGTCATTTCTAGAAGCTTCTTGCTTCTTTCTTCTTTCTCTTGTAATACTTAATTCCTTTTCTTTTTTACTTCTTAGATTGTTTTCAGTTAGATCTACTAGTCTTGTCTTTGTGTTTTATCATGTGAAACTCCATTTCTATTTATTTATGCCTATCTCCAAGCCCGCTATTCTTGACCTCTGCTCTATCTTCACCAGCGCCATGATTGACCTTCATCATAAAAAATGTAACCAAAATTCAAATGCATACTCTTCACCATTTCCACTATCCGACATCACCTTATAGCTCAAAAGTACTAGTAGTTGAGATCCAATTACTCTGCCAAGCCACACAACACCCACAAACTTGTCAGTCCTCTTTAATTCAATCTGGTGCTGTTCCGGCAAATCCAACTCCCCTTCAAATATTTATCCAACCTTCATTAGGGATCTCCTCTCAAAATCTAACCATTGTTCAATCAATGTAAAATCCCTCATAGACTCTGTCGCAGGTAATCTCCTCTCAAAACCTCACTAAAGAATATTTGAGCTTTGATGAGTGCGACTTTAGCTTACCAATATGATTGCTATGGAGGACTAAGTTTCATGGAGGCAACGCACATGCAATCAATCAGACAATGGCATTTCTTGATACTTTGATTGTGTTAAGTAACAACGCCTTAAGTATGATTCTCTCGTATGATTTATTCGGTAACAAAACCCGATCGTGGCAACCGTTGAAAACAGAGCGAGATGGGATCTGAGAGGGTCTGGGCTTGAGTAGTGACGTTGGGTTAAAAGGTGAGTTTCTCTCAAATTTGAAGGTGGTGATGGTGAAGGCGGCGGTGGAGAAGATGCCGGGCTAGGTTATGTTGATGGCAGGGACAGTGATGGTGCAAGCAGTGCATGCGATGATGATGGAGAGAGAGAGAGTCTATGGGCTTTGATATTGCCCAAGGGTATTTTCATCATTTCCTGGTAAACTATCTTATATATTGGATGAGGGACCACTTAGACTGACGGATGTAAACTCATCCAAAATGAAAGAACTAATTAATTAATTTTGTCATAACTAAATAAATGATTTCCATTTAAATAAATAAATCCAACACAGTTAAGTCCATGTGGAGATTAGATATAGGGAAGATGTGTGGAAGAATGAGAAAAACTCATTGTTTTGCACTTTAGTTAAATGTGTGGTTTAGATAAACACGTCTACAATGGGCCCTATTTTAATTATTTTTCAATCATATACATACATTTAAGTGCCTTTTTGAGTATTATTTTTATAAAAAAGTCAAAAATTTAGTTGGTAGGATCAAAGATAATAATTAAATGAAATTGAAATAAATTATAATGTTTAAAGTAAAACAGTAATTTGCACACGGATGTATGGGTAAGTGCATATATAGTCTGTTAATAGGCTTATGTTTGAATTCTCTTTTCAATATTTAAAAAAAGAGTAAAATATTAATTTTAGCCTATATAATTAACTGTGAGTTTGGTTTTTATTTTTGTTTTTGAATTTTTATTTGATTAGGTTAGCTAGCTTTTATTTGAATTTTTATAATTAGTCGTTCTCAGATTTAGTCATTTGACAATTTTTGAGTTTTGTTTTCACCGTTATAGTGATTTTATTTATGATATTTTATTATTTGAACAGTTATGTAGAAAAAAGTACAGGCTTCCTTTTTGACAAAAGGAAGAAATTTGAAGATAGTTATATCAGACTTGTAAAAAGATCAATGAGTCAAACATTAGCCATGAATAGCCACCAAGTGGAGCGAGCGATCGCTTATGATACATGTATTATGTTCTGTCAATTTAATCAGATATTTCAAATGAAAATTATATTTTTTTATTTTTTTATTAGTGATTTATTATTACACTTATTTTACAAAAATATAAAAACAGATTGACCTGTATTCCATATCTGTATACGGTGTTCTTTTAATAAAATTTCTAGTTTAATTCTTCTAAAAAAAATAATTGGTCTGTGAAAGATTATTTTTTAATGGAACTTTTATAAAGGAATTTTGTAGTAGAAATTTAAGAATTTTCATTATAATTAATGATTTGAATTCCAAGTTCAGCTATTTCCAGAGAAGTTCAATTCTTGTCGTGCCCTTACTCCAACCATTAAAGGAATTGTCGGTTTTGGATTAAGCCGGTTACATCCCATACTAGATCAACATGACTCACACAGTTTTGTTCCGCAGGTGAAATGAAAACTTTCTAGGAAATCACCTATTTTAGGATTTCCGCTAAATGAGTATGCTTAACCCTGGAGTTCTTCTAACTCTCTAAGCATTCCACCAAAAGGCATATCTGATTATTAATTTTTCCTTTTTGATATATGATTTGATTCATTATTATGTTCCATATTTCACTACCCTAACTACTTACTATCCTAGAAGCTAGCCAGAAACTCTACTCTATCCACCCTTTTATGATCGCTTTATTGAGTCAGAATTTTACGATTCTCATTTGAGGGAAGTTACTTTCTAAAAAGTGTTGACCAAGCTTGATTTAAGGCATACTACCTACAAGGAAAGAAGAGGAAAATCAGAAATAAATCAATGAATTAATGTAAATATTTCTTACCTTGTATTCGACTCATTGTACTCTATATTAACATTGTACAGCAATAGAGAAAGGATACTGATTTTGAATAAATAAAAATTAAGTATTTCCTCTACCAATTTGACATGGTATCAGAGCACGTTCTTGATCCAGAAAGATCATGTTTTTGATTCTTGCTCATCATCTACCTTAAACTCACCTCAATACCTTTCTCAACCAAATCAGAACCAGAACAAGTATGGCAAACCCAGAAGAGCTTTCTTTGCAGATTGTTAATCTGCAAAGAAATGGCACCACTGGATAGGCACCTCAATCAAACTCAGACAATCTGAATCTAGGAATGAAGTTGGATGGAGATAATTATCCCCTTTAGGCCCGATTAATGCATGTAGTGATTGGTGGTAAAAGTCGGACTCAACACATCACCGGCAAGCCTCCACCACCTTCACAAGATGATCCTCAATTCTCAGTATGGGAGCAAACAGATCTTATGGTGTTTTCATGGTTAATTCAGAATATTGAACCGAAATTGGTCAATAAAGTTGCAGAGTATCCCACGACAAAGGCACTATGGGATGGCCTTGCAATTAAATATGGAAGTGGAATAGATTCGCTGCAAATGTATGATTTACAGATGAAAGCTTACAAGCAGATACAAGGGCAGTAGAGTTTAGAGGAATACTGGAACGTTATATAGGCCATTTGGATGAGCATTGATCGAAGACAACCCAATCCTTTGGACTGTTGTGCCAAGGGTACCACAAAATACAACAAAATGATTCAAGAGCACAGATTATACCAATTTTTGGCCGGATTGGATGAGAAATTTGACAGTATCCGCAGAGATATCTTGAAGGCAGATCCTTTGCCCTCAGTCGAGTCTGCTTATTCCACTGTTCGATGAGAGGCTGCTGCCAGGCTCCAGATAATGAAATCGGTAACCAAATCGATAGCAGAATCGTCATCCTTGGGCATTGGGTCTGGTTTAATCGTGAAGAGTCTAGGAGAGAAACCTAGAAGTGAATCGAGATAGAACACAGGGAAGAACAACCAACAGCGCTCAGATCAGAGATCATCACAGCGTAAAGATAAGTCCGGCTTGAAATGTAGCCATTGCAGAATGAAAAAACATACCAAGGAATCTTGCTTCAAGTTAATTGGCTTTTCAAACTGATGGGATGAAACCCATAGAACTCAGGCGACTAATCGGACTGGGGGTGGAAAGGCCGTTGCCGGCATGGGCATCCTTGAGGTCACCGACACCGCCAATGGCAACCATGGAAGCTGTGAAGGCAGAAACGAAGGAAGCAGAGGAGACCTAAAGGGAAGAGGGGTGGTGGCTCTTGCAAAAGAAGGGGAAGATAAGGGTAAAACACAAATGGGCCTTGGTCCAAAATTTGATTTAAAACATATGTTTACAAGTGTTAACCCTAGAGCACAAAATGGAGAGCCTGGCCCGGCAGGAAATTCAAAAGAGTTAACCAAGGCTTTCCACAATGAAAAAATGTCAACTTGGATTTTTTATTGCGGAGCAACAGATACCCTGACCTATAACATGTCAGATATTATTGAACCTAGAAAACCCCATTCAATTCATATTCAGATAGCAAATGGAGATTTATCTGAAGTTCAAGGGGCTGGAACTGTCTTGATAAATCCAACTTTAAAACACTCAAAATGTCTTTATGTTCCATCATTATCCTGCAAATTATTGTCTGTGAGTCAAGTAACAGAAGAGTTAAATTGTGTGGTTCTTATGTTTGCTCGATTTTGCCTTTTACAGGACATTCATACGGGGGCGATCATTGGGCCTGGTATTGAGCACGGAGGTCTCTACCATGTTGATGAGGTGGCTCAACACGGAACTGTACTGCTGGTTCATGGGACTCCTGATAGGAAACTTTGGCTCTAGCACAGATGTTTAGGTCATCCATCGTTTCATTACCTTAGGATATTATTTTCTTCTTTATTTCAACATAATATGAACTTTACTTGTGAAACTTGCATTCTTGCAAAAAACCATAGAGTTTCTTTTTCACTAAATAGTACTCGGGTTGATTCTGTGTTTTCCTTAGTACATTCTGATGTGTGGGGTCTAGCCCCGAACTCTAGTGGTCCATACCAATATTTTGTGCTCTTTATTGATGATTTTTCACGAATGACTTGGGTATATTTTATGAAAAATAAGTATGAGGTTTATGAGAAATTCTTTAGTTTTTACAATATGGTGCTCACACAGTTTAACAAAAAAATCCAGATTCTGCGTTCTGACAATGGAGGGGAGTATGTTAATTATTCTATGAAAAATTTTTTCACTGAAAAAGGAATAATCCATCAGACCACATGTCCTAATACACCTCAACAAAATGGGGTTGCATAGCGAAAAAATAGACTTCTCCTTGAAATGACCCGATCTTTGATGTTTGAAGCACAAGTACCTAAACATTTTTTGTCTGAGGCAGTTGCTACTTTTGTGTATCTCACCAACCAACTTCCTACCAAGATTCTGAAAAATCAAACACCTTTACAAATTCTTCAAACCCAAATAGACATACCACCTGTTTTAACCCTTCCACCTAGAATATTTGGTTGTTCTGTTTATGTGCATATACCTAAATATGAGCGGACAAAATTTGATCCCTGTGCCGAAAAATGTGTCTTTGTCGGGTATGGGATAAACTAGAAAGGGTATAGGTGCTATAGTCCTGAAACGTGTCGTGCCTATGTTACCATGGATTGTGACTTTCTTGAGTCTAAATTTTATTATGTCAACCAATTTAGTCGTCAGGGGGAGAACCAAAATGACTCTGTAGCTTGGTTAGATAGCGTAATTGTCATAGATGGAGTTCCAACAGAGCCTTGCTCCAGGACCACCGAGCCACCTCTCAACGAGGAATAGGCCAACGAGCTCAGAATAGCTCCCATTGGTAGACCCTCTATGGAGGTCCTTCAAGAGGTAAGTCCCACTAGATCCATTATTGAAGTGAATGATGATACTGATGGTGAAAACCAGATATCTGAAACAAGTGTAACGGAAGGGTATGTTTTGCCTCCAAGATCTACTCGAGGAATACCTCCAAGAAGATATTCACCAGAACATGTGTTTAAATCCTCAAGATATCTTGTGGGCAATATTGTCAGGAGGAGTATTTCTGAAGCTGCAAAAGTTTTCGCTTCTACACTTTATACAGAACAATTGCCTAAAAATGTAAAAGAGGCAAGACAAAAAATTAAATGGTGGGAAGCTATGAAGATTGAGATGGAGGCACTTGAGAAAAATAGCACATGGGAAAAATGCACACTTCCCATAGGAAAGCATCTAGTCGGGTGCAAATGGGTGTTCACTATCAAACACAAAGCAGACGGGACAATTGAATGCTATAAGGCTAGGCTTGTAGCTAAAGGGTATACACAACCTATGGTATTGTTGACTATTCAGAGACGTTTTCTCCAGTGGCTAAGATAGACATGATCCGGGTTCTATTTTCAGTTACAGCAAATCAAAATTGGTCACTTCATCAGTTTGATGTAAAAAATGCATTTCTTCATGGAGATCTTAATGAAGAGGTATACATGGAAGCACCTTCAGGTTTTCAGGAAAACTTTAGGAAAGATGAGGTGTGCAGATTAAAAAAAGCTCTCTATGGTTTAAAACAGTCACCTCGAGCTTGGTTTGAAAGGTTTACAGTAGCCATGAAGAAGTATGGGTATAAATAGAGCAATGCAGATCACATCCTATTCCCAAAAAGGCAAGGTAACCTTATTACCTGCTTAATTAATTATGTGGATGATATGATCATAACAGGAAACGATATTGAAGAAATTGCACAACTGAGGAAGAGCTTGTTTGATGAATTTGAGATGAAGGATTTGGGGGGGCTCAAATACTTCCTGGGAATTGAGGTACTAAGATCACAGAAAGGCATCTTTATTTCTTAGAAGAAATACATACTTGATCTATTAGCAAAGACAAGATTGGTTGATTGCAAACCAGTAGAGACACCTATGGCGGTGAATCATGGACTACAGATTGTTAAAGGAGCAGTTCTGGCGGACAAGAACAAATGTCAGAGACTTGTTGGGAAATTAATTTACTTGGCCCATATGAGACTAGACATTGCATATGCTGTGGGCATTGTGAGTCAATTTATGCACCAACCACAGGAAGATCATATGGAAGCTATATTAAGGATGTCCGATATCTGAAAGGAACCTTTGGAAAGGGAATCATGTTTAAAAGGAATGGACACTTACATATTGAAGTATATACAGATGCAGACTGGGCTGGTAACCCAAATGACCGAAGATCTACTTCAGGGTATTTTACGTTAATCGAAGGTAATCTGGTTACTTGGAGAAGTAAGAAGCAGAAGGTGGTAGCTTTGTCTAGTACAGAAGCTGAACTTCGAGGAATAACTAAATGTCTGACAGAAATCTTATGGATAAAAAGATTAATGACTGAAATTGGTTTCACACCTAGACTTCCATGTGTACTGAAGTGCGATAATAAGGCTGTAATAAGTATATCAGAGAACCCGGTGCAGCATGACAGAACCAAACATGTGGAATTTGATCGACATTTTATTAAGGAAAAACTTGAAGAAAGTATAGTGAAGTTACCATTCGTTCGATCAGAAGACCAATTGGCAGACATTTTAACCAAGGTTGTCACCGAAAAAATATTCAGTTCAGTACTAGTCAAGTTGGGTATTTGTGATCCTACTACTCAACTTGAGGGGGAGTGTTGCCCAGGATTGATTTAAGGCATATTACTTGCAAGGAAGAAGAGGAAAATTAAGAATAAATCAATGAATTAATGTAAATATTTCTTACCTTGTATTCGACTCATTGTACTCTATATTAACATTGTACAGTAATAGAGAAAGGATATTGATATTGAATAAATAAAAATTAAGTATTTCCTCTACCAGTTTGACAAAAAGTATAGTGTGATTATGTTTGGTTGACATATTAACCTTCGAAAAAATAAAACTATGTAATAAAATTTTACATATAAAATGTCAATAGTAACCTTGCCATAAATTTAAGTATATTAATTGAAATAATTTATTGAGAAAACCTATGAAACACATTTTATATATATTTTCCACTATTCAACTCATTTAATATTCAATATACAATTCTTTTACATATTAGTAATAAAGAAAGGAGTCTTGTTGGCACTTCAAAAGGATAAAAGATAAAAAAATGAGAAACATCGGTAACATTAAAAGCAAAGGCAAAATTGAATTTCTTAATTTAAACAGGTAGCAAAATATACTTCCTTTGGCGAGTGGGTAATTTAGTTTCCATATGGTTAAGAAAGTAAGAATTTTAAGTTCCTTGGAAATAGTGACGGACCTAAGTTTTAAACTTAGGAGGTGAAAGTATATAGAGTGAGACGTTAGAAAAAATTAATAGAAAATAAATAATATGCTTTAATCTTTTAACAATTATTTATTCGTAAGCATTTCTAAGGAAGTAAAAGTTAAAATTTTCTGAATAAATAGTTTACGATTGTTGTATGAAGAAAACAACTACAATAAACTTTTTATAATGTGTCAATTTTTATTTATATGACAACAATAAATGGAACGTATCTAGAAATAAATTTATCAATCATCATATTTTAAAATCACTTTTTAATTTTGGTATTTATATAAAAAATTATATTAACATACAATTTTTAAAATTTATTTTTTATATTTTTTATTAAATAAATGAGTAAGTAAATAACTAATTTTAAATTATAGAACAATTATTATGTGAGTATTTGGTTGAAAAAAAGAAAAATATTAATTATGCTTTTATAAAGAAGGATAATGGTTCTTGATTCAAGTTGATCCAAGATTATTAAAGGGTAAATGTTCAGGTTATTCTCATAGAGCCAAATAAAATATCATTTATGTCATCACTCAAAATTAATAAATTTAGAGAGATTTGAATTTTGAATTTAAAATTTGTATCCCTCTTCGTTAAATTACCTAGACAAAATAGCATGTGAGTTACATTTCTCAATGTTAGCATTAATTATTTCACTTTCATTTTTTTCAGTTATATATATATTTGCATCTAAAAAAAATCTAATATTTCATTCAGTTATATATATTGCATTGTTAAACATTTCACCAATGCCCATATATCTTATGACCAATCCCTATAACTAGGTCGAGCAACCTGCACTTATGTCATCCAAGCTAAAAGCCCTTATCGGTTCATTTTGACCAAAATAGCTAATATATAGTGCTCTTGATGTGTATTGATAAACCCTAATTGCAACATAAAAAAAGTATAATGTGGAAGGCGGATGACACCATTATTAATATGTAAATCATTTAAAATATCTTAGTGTTGGATTACGCTGCTAAATCATCTGTCTCTTCAATAAATTTTAGACACAAATCAATTACACTCTTCCATTAATCGAGTTAGGAGGTCAATATGAGTTAAGTTTGATAAATATGCAAATAAGAGTTAAGTTTGATAAATATGCATTCACTCAACTTAGTCCACTCAAATAAACAATTTCTTTATATTAGAAAATAAAAAAAAAATGAAACATCAAGAAATCAATCCTAGGACGAATCTTTATAATCAAGTCAAGCGACCCATACTTGTACCATCCAAGCTAAGAGCTCTCAATCATTTATTTTGAACAAAACAGTTAATATATGTGAGCCCCCTCCCGGGCGCTGTGGGCCAAACTCGTTGTTGCAAAAGTCCGACCAGACGGTCCCATTGGTCAGTTCATCATGGAAGAAAATTGGAAAACGCCAAAGATTGATCGGAACCTTGCTGTGGTCCTTTGCCGATTCATTTTTTAGGTGTTAGCCCTATATGAGGCTAGTTGGTCTGATTAGTTTATCTGATTATCAATTTTACCCATTTTTAGGATTTATTTAGCACTTAAGTGATGTCTGGTTGGCTTTTTAGAACATTTTGTGTGGTGTGTGACAGTCGTCGCCTTACTTTATTTTTATTTTAGGGGAAAATATAAGGTAAAAATTTCGTGATTGACTCCTTTTATGTGTGTCACAATGGATAAAATGCACTAGCCTCAAATCATTGGGTTTGAGGACTAGGTTTTCGGTTCCTTTGCATGGATCAACGGTTTAGGTTCAAGTTGAAAATCAAAATCATTGTTTTGCATGAATGTCAGATTATCAATGCATGGACAAACTCATAATGCATGTCAATATCAGAAATATAGTGCATTAAGCATAAGTAGTTGTAATAAAGGTGTGTATTTCAGAGGGAAACCTGACTCTAGCCTCATTATTGAGGAGTTTTAGGTCGTGCAAGACATTTCCCTAAGTCCCAATGTTTTATCATCGATTAGGATGGTAGGATTTTGAAGTTGTCACTTTTAGAGTGGGCTTACTAGTTTGCCGGCTGATTCCGGACTTTAGTTTTGAAAATTGATTTTTTCAATTTTGCTAGTTGGACTAGGCTTAGTTTGCCGAACGGACCGGGCTAAAAGATGCATAGTACTAGCTGGACCGGGATTAGCAGTTAATAAGGTGCCAGATGGGCTGGGCTTAATTCATAAAGCCTGAGTTAGTGATTATACCCTCATGACGCGGTCTGAACGCAGCTCCACGGTGTGTTGTCGACCATAGAGGTCAAGTCTTCCTCCGAATATAATTGATGAATTATTAATCAATCGCTAGATTTGATTAATAATTAATCACCTTACTAGTAGCTTTGGCCTAAGGAAGGTCAAAGTGTTAGTAAAAGTTGAAAGGATCGACTTTTGAGAGCCGAGTCGGGCTTTAAATTCAACTATGAAAGATGAGCGAAGTCGGACTCTTTGGTCGTAAAATCGTATAAGAGAGAATGAGAGTAGTTGATGCTTGAGAAGTGTTCAATTAAACAACAAGAGGTAAGGTCAAATGGGGAGAGGAAGTGTAACACCCTCCACCCGATCCTGAAGGACTTGAGAGTGAGCGCCACAATCAGTGCTAGGGCATCGGCTGAGCTAATACAAATCATTGAATATATTAGAAATGACTAAGTATTCACATGTTAGGCAAGTATATATATTTTTTTAAATAAAAGCTTAAGGAAATTCTTGCAGAAAAATACTTGCCAAACAAATGAAAAACCAGGCACTTCCAAATATAATCCTCCAAACCCCATCAAACTCCAAATGAACACAAGTCATAAGCACTTCTATAGTTTCACCTTAATCAAATAATCTAACTCATCATAAATATTATAACATTTATGGTTTTAATATACATTCTAACTTAGAGTATAATATTATATTCAACCATAAAATATGTTTGAACAATAATCATTTAACTTACTTAATATACATAACTTAATTATTTTTAGATCTCCTTAAATTATTGTTATACACGCTATATAATGTAAAAATTTAATCTACCAAAATATAATCTTCAACTTTGATGCTATGCCTTTGACCTTCGAGTAACATTCACTGTTCTTAACCTGCACGTGATAAAATCAACGCGATGAGTATAACACTTAGTGGTGCTAAATAAAATACTTCAATATATTTCATATAAAAAAAACTTAGAAGTAAAATCATGAAATTCCAATTATATTAAAAATGCTTAAAACATAAATCATATGAAAACTTAACCATAACTTAACAAATAACAAACATATAAAAATGCTCATTAAAATACATTTCCTTACTTTCAATTAAAACATAGCAATAGTATTTTTAGCATCTAAACATATCTTTCATTTCTTTCATTATATTTTTGGGGTTCAAATATACTAGGAGAAACAATAATATATTGATTATGTATCATAACATATTTGGTCTTATGTCGCCAATCATAACATAAAAATATTAAAGCCTACTTATACATAATAAGTGTGTCTGCTGAAATATAAGGCATTCAGAGCGTAACATATGATCATAGCTCATAACATATTATAATGGCATCAAAGCCGAACATGTTTATCTTACATAAATGAATCATATCATACCACATTTCAGCCAAAGCATACAAGAGCCTAAAATTATATTATTTCATCTTAAATCATAATATCTCTTATACATCTTTTTAACATAAATCGTACCATAACTTGAATAGTTTTACTTCAAATTTACTTAACTTATAACTTATAAATTTTACCATTTTTCATACTTACGAAATTTAAACTTACATATCTAAAAATATATATTTCAAATAACATAAAGAGATTAGAATCAATTTTGAAAGCAATGAAAATCAAACATTACATCATTAGGTAGTTCGGCCTATTCATGAACACAGAGGAGGAAGGATTTCCTCTTTCAAATAATCGTCAATTCAAACCTAAAGCACTTAGATAAAATATTAAAACCTTTATCATTCATCATTTAAATACGAAACCCATTTTTTACAAATATAAAGCTTTCTTTACATCTTACAAAATAATATACACTAAAAATTCAAAATAGAAATTTGAAACACCATATATTTACATATCTTATATCACTTTAAAATCAAAACCAAACAAAGAAATGAAAGAAAAACTAAGGCTCTTCACTCAAGTAGGTTCTACCTCTTTTAAAGAAAAAGAAAGGAATATTCTCCCTTTCAATCAAGCATGTTACCATGCTTAGAAATCATTCAAAATTTCATTTAACAAAGAAATTTCAACAATTTCAACAAAAAATTCAAAATCTCCAAAAATTTATATAAATCTTAAAAATTGAAAACTTGAAAATTCAAAGGAAAATAGAAAGTTATACTTGCACTAACCTTATAAACAAACTAAAATAAGCTTTGAAAGCTTCACTCTCTAGCTTTCTGTTTACCCTTGGAAGATGGTTCTTCAACCTCTTTAAAATAGTAAAAATAACCATTAAAATCAAGAAATAACAAAAGAAAAGGATAGAACACGATTTAAAGCATATTCTACCATATATATTCTATGAATTTCTTAATTAAATCTTTAGAATAAAATATCACAACTTACTTGATTTGTAGAAATTCTCCAAATTTCTTAATTAAAATCACCAAATATGACTCCTTTAACTTAACTCTCCAAGTTTATTACTAATCTTTGGTTTAATTTAGTGGGTTTAAGGTAGTTGTAGGAAAATGAAAGAAAAAAAAGAGAAGAGAAGAAGAGAAGTTGGCGTTGAAGTGAGGAAGGAGAAGAAGGAAATAATTGTTCCTAACTCATTTGGTGATGACAAGTGGAGGGCTAGGATTTATTCATAGTATTTTCATCCAATGGCCTAAAATATTCACCATTTAATTCTCCTCAAATTATTATTTATCACCACATAATTCCTAAAATATTCTCCAATTTAATTCTCCTCAAATTATTATTTAACATGAAGATAATTCCTAAATTTTCTTTAATAATAATACATTATAAGTCACTATTCATCAATTACCTAAATTCTCCAAAAATATTCGTGAAATATTTTCTACCCACCTATCATGCAAACATCCTCCAAAAATATTAAATAAAATATTAGACATAAGTAGTAATTTTTTCAGGCCGAAATAATACTAAGTTTCGGACTGATGGTACTATTCACAGACCGGTATATCACTATTATTGACTATGAGAAACAGGGTGTTATAGGAAGTGCCTTTTATAGGCAAATGGCTTGGCTGGACCGCCTTGGCCAGTACCAACCATCTCTCCACCGATACTGGCCACCCTTTGGTTGGGACCGCTGGTTAGGTACCTGGCAGCCTTGGTCAGGGCCAACCAGGGGCTAGTCAGTACCACCAGCCAGGTGGCTAGTACCAACTAAGGCAGTGTTATGCTTTTCCCCCTTTTTGGTTCAAATTGCATACTTCGCCTTCCGAAGGTTCATTTAAGGCTCAAACGACATTTGATCGAGCTGATTCTCACGCCGTTGGAACTATGACATAATTTTCTGTGTTAGTACCATGATTGGGGCCTAGGATGTCTTAGTTCAGACCTTTTATGCCTTAGAACTTATGGTGAAGCTACCTTTGAGGTCCGAATGACTTCCGATTTAGCTGATTCTTAATGCGTTGGAATCGTGATAGAGTTCCTTACATCTTGACACCATATTTGGGGCCCATGGTTTCTTTTGTTTGGCCTGTTATGGCTTGAAACCCAAAACTAAGCCTGTTCCCATGCCCGATGCTGAAATTGTGGTTAATAATATATAGTATTCTCTGTGTATTAATAAATCCTAATTGGAATCTAAAAAAATATAATGTGAAAGGCGGATGATACCATTATTTGTATATAAATCTTTTAAAATATTTTAGTATTGAATTATGCTGCTAAATATATGTCCCTTCAATAAATTTTAAATAAAAATCAATTACACTTTTCCATTAATCAAGTTAGGTTGTCAATACGAGTTAAATTTAATAAATATGCATTCACGCATCTTAATCTACTAAAATTAATAATTTCGAGTTAGGTAGTCAATTCGAGTTAATTCATCGTTTCAATCCAACGTTACTGTAAAATCCAATGACAGGTCCGTCTACCAATAATAAATACAAGGTCAGTTTGATAAATATGTATTCATCCAACTTGATCCACTCAAATCAACAATTTTGCTAAATTGAAAAATGAAAAAAAAAGAGCAAAGAATCAAAAAAAATGACACAAGTGGAAATTAATTCTAGGACCAATTACTATAGCCAACTACACTTATGCCATTTAAGCTAAATGTCCTCATCCATCTATTTTGATCAAAATAGATAATATATAGTGCTCTTTGTGTATTGATAAAATTACTCTGACATAAACGAACTTGTATCTATTCTTAGATCCAACATAATTACATGCATCTAGCACTTGATATTGATTTGCTATAGGGATAATATAGTTGTCAATTATTGGTTTTGATAAAAACATTTAATACGTTAATAATAAGTCATTATCACTATTTTTTTTTCTTATAGCATTAGTAATTATAATTTGATTTTTCCCGTAAAAACTCATCAATTTTCCTTCTAATTGATCTTTTCAAAACTATTCAAAATTATAAATGTCTCTTTCTACACATTGATTCAGAATTATTGTGAACCCCATAAAGAATTGAGCCATGGTTGCAAGCTATAACAATGAAGAGATATTCCACCAAACTACATTAAACTGTAACTATTTTCTGACAATCGTTTTGAGCCAAAGAGGCCATAGCCCCTGCTGGCCAAACCCTGGTCCCACCACCGACAGCTAACTTCTATTTTTTTAGGAATTAAATAAAATTACATTTCTCGCTTTCCGAAAACTTTAAATTCCTGAGTTAAGCTATTCTCAATCAAATGAGACCATAATACTTATTTAAGAATCAAAATTAAATTATATAATAAAATAATAAATAAATGTGAAATTGACATATACGTATAGTTTGACCTCTTGAAAAGAAAATTAAAGCAATATCGATATATATAATTAATTCTTATTTACTTTATAATAAATAAAGATTATATATTAGATTTCAAATTAAGAATTACATTAAATAATAAAATAATAGATAAATGTGAATATATATTTATAGTTTGACTCAAAAGGAAAATTAAAGGAATATGGTAATATATAATTTTATGTCCCAGAAAGATAATCCGTCGTTTTTTTTTAAAATATAATTTATTTTTTTTTATATTATAATTAGTCATTAAATTGTTTATTAAATTTTATTTTATTTTATTTTTAATAATACTCATTACTTTTTATTTAATATTTCAATATAATAATTGCTAATGTGTTATTTAAAATAGACATACTAAGAAAATTATATAAATAAAATTATCATTTAATTATAATAATTATTATTTTTTTAATCTATCTAAAAATATAAAAATGCACTATTTTTTTTGGATGGATAGAATAATAATTGCCGACAAAAATTGAAAGTAGCAACTACAATTCCGCCTTTAAGTTGAATGCATTTTGAGCCATCCATTGCTCCAGCAGTCAACTGATTGTCAATATTTCTTAATAGCGTGTGAAAGATTTACGTCCTAATCATCAATTCCAATTATTGTTGTCATTACACTGTAAATGTATATTTCGTATGATATCACTCATTAAATATTATTATTTTTTATCATAATATTTATCACATTTAAAAAAATAGATTATTTCAAAATACTTGTCACATTTATAATTTCAAAAAGTAATAAATATTTTTTTTCATATTTATCCTTTATATATAACGAATTATTACTACTTTAATTTAATAATTTTTTAGAGAATTGGTATTAAATAAAAGATAATATAGTTAATTTATTATAATTTAGATAAATTTAATGATTTTTTTAGAAATTGTGATATTCTAAATGTGATGAGTAATATGAAAAAGAGGTAGTATTAGATTTCAAATATAATTTTTATTTAGTATTTAATTAAATTAAAATTATTTAAGATTAAATTAAAATAATAAATATATGTCAAAAGACATAGATATATAGTCATATAATGAATCACACTGACTTTCGGAGTCAAAGGAATTCGTCCAAAGGAGTTTATATTACGAAAAATCGAATCCATGATTTAAACTATAATGATTAATTTTATAAAGAAACAGTCTCTCGAGTAAGAAGGTGAGCAAGTATGTTATTATTATTGTTATTATTATTTTAACTTGGCAAGTCATTAGTACTAAATGTAAGTCGAGTACATTCCAATCGGAATAAAAAATGTACATAGAAAAATAAAATTTTCTGTCCGTAGATAATCTCAGTAGAAAATATTAATTTTTTGTGCAAAAATTTTTCATAATATTACCCTTATATTTGACATCCACAAAAAAGTTTAATATATCAAACTTGAATGGAGGAATAGACTATATTCCCTTTGTATTTTGAACTGCCCAAGGAAACTAAATTGCTCTACGTTTTCATACTCACTTTCCTATAATTAATACTCCCCTTGTCCTCCATATGTAGGTATAGTTTGACTTTCGCATATATTAAGAAAAACTATTAAATTTTATTTATTTTATTTCAAAATATCCTTTTATAATATTAAATGATGAATATTAAATGGAAATACGTATACATTAAATAAGGGTATATTAAAAAATTAGATAATAAATGATCTTTGAAAAAAAATGATAGAGGACTATATTTTGGGATAGACAAAAAATAAAAATGAGTCTACATATTGACATGGAGGAAGTAAAAAAGAAAGAATTATCTAAAAAGATAATAAAAAACCAAATTACGAAAACTGAGAATGATCCATATAATTCTATCTCATATTTCTTTTTGTTAGGTCCCACAATACAATTAAGAAAATAATTACAGCAATAGAATAATAAAATATGACATACATAAATTTACATGGTTTACCTTTAACTGTTTAAGGCTACGTTCACGAGACAAACTCTGAATATTTTTTTCACTATTCAAAATAGTAGGATTATAAAGAGATCAATATAAATGTAATAAAAATAGTGGCACTGACAGCATTTTCCAAAACACGCAAAAATGATTTCTTTACTATTTTTGTCACTCTTCCATTTTAAAAAAAACTTTCCTAAAGTTAAACTCTCTCTCCTTTTATTTTTCCTCTAATGTGTCCTCACACACTCTCTGTGCTTTTCTTTTTGTTTTTGCGCTCGCACACTTCACTAGTTGCACACACTCACCTATTTATAGAGAAGGAAATTAAAAAAAATGTAAGTAAGTAGGGCAGTAGCTCACCTACTACACCAAAATAAAAAGAAAAAAATTGAAGAAAATTTCAACAGGCGATGCTTCCTTCTTTAAATTTCTTTTCGCTTACAATTTTTACTACTTTTTTTCTTTTCAAATGATGTGGGTCCCACTTGAAGTGGACACACCACAACACCCCCCAGTACACTCAAGTGGGAGCGTTATCCATATTTTTCTTCATCCATGCAGCTAACTGACAGTATTCAAATTTTTCCTTTGAAAGAATCTTTGTCAGCATGTCTAATCCATTTTCATTTATATGAATCTTCTCAAGTTGTAACTGTTTCATCTCCAATACATCTCTGATGCAGTGATATTTGACATCAATGTATTTTGATCTAGAATGGAAGGATGAATTCTTTCCAAGGTGAATTGCACTTTGATTGTCGCAGAATATTTGATATTGCTCTTAATGAATTCCAAGTTCATTCAAGAACTTCTTCATCCTCAGTAACTCCTTACCCGCTTCTATTAGTGCTATGAACTCTACCTCAATTGTTGAAAGAGCAACACACTTCTGTAATCTTGATTGCCATGACACAGATCCCCCTGCAAATGTGATTAGATACCTGATGTGGACTTACTTGAGTCAATAGCACCAGCCATATTTGCATCAGTGTAACCAACTAATACCAGCTTATCATCTCCAAAGCATAAATATGTTTTGGTTGTACCTTTAAGATACCTAAAAATCCACTTTACTACAGCCCAATGTTCCTTTCCAGGATTTGAAAGAAATCGACTCACTACTCCAATTGAGTGAGCAATATCTAACCGTGTACAAACCGTGGCATACATCAAACTTCGAACTGCTGAAGCATATGAAATCCTTTCCATTTCTTCCTTTTGTTCATTTTGAACTCAATCTAAAGTGATTAGTAAGAGGACTCCTAACTGCTTTAGCATTCTCCATGTTAAACCTTTGAAGTACTTTTTCTATGTACTTTTTCTGTGATAATCATAATTTCTTGACACTTCGATTCTTGGTAATTTTCATGCCAAGAATCTACTTTGCTAGTCCTAAATCTTTCATGGAAAAAGACTTACTTAGTTGTTTCTTTAAGCTGTTAATTCTGATAGAATTTTGACCAACAATCAACATATCATCCATATAAAATAAAAGAATAATGTAGTCATCATCAGAAAAATTCTTTATGAAAACACAATGATTTAAAATAGTCTTTCTGTAGTCTTGCTCCCCATAACAGACTCAAACTTCTTATACCACTGTCTCGATGCCTGTTTCAATCCATACATGCATTTCTTCAATTTACATACATAGTCCTCTTTTCTTTTCTCTATGAAACCCTCTGGCTGCTCCATGTATATTTCTTCTTCCAAATCACCATATAAGAAGGTAGTCTTTACATCTATTTGCTCGATTTCTAGATCAAGCCTAGTTGCCAATCCGAGCACTGTTCAAATAGATGTCATTTCAAACCGGGTGAAAAAATCTTATCAAAGTTAATATCTTTTCTTTAATTGAATCATTTCACAACAAATCTAGCTTTGAACCATGGTTTGGAGCTGTGTTCTTTTTAATTGATTCTAAACATCCATTCGTTCTTTAAGGCTTTCTTACCTTTAGGTAACTTCATCAGCTCAAACGTTTTATTCTCATGCAAAGATTTCATCTCATCTTATATGGCTTCAATCCAGTTCCTTTTGTATTAATTTTTCATAGCTTCTTTAAAGAGTTCAGGTTCTCCCCCATCAATCATCAACACATACTCATTTACTAGATATCTAGTAGATGGTTGTCTAACTCTACTAGATCTTCTTAATGTTCGAGAACCTTTCTTTGACATCCCAACCCAGCAAAGAGATCCTAAGAGGGCAGGTAGAGCAGGACTCCTGGCGAGCTTCTAGGATGGCAAGCTAGCTAGGGTAATGGAATGCGGGACACAAGAATAGATCAGATCATATATCGAAAAGGGGGTAACTAATCATTAGAGGCATTTTTTGGTGGAATGGCTAGAGAGTTGGAAGAACTCTAAGGTTAAGCGTGCTCACTTGACAGAAATCCTAGGATGGGTGATCTCCTGGGAAGTTCCCATTTCACCTGCGGGACAAAACCATACGGGTCTTACCGATCTAGTATGGGATGGAACTGGCTCGATCCAAAGCGGACAATTCCTCTGGTGGTTGGATTCAAAGCATTACGATTCTGATGTTGGTGGCTAAACATGAACATTATCATTTGATTCATTCTCATTAGAAACTTCTGAATTTTTTAACTCTGGCACTTGTTCTTGTGGAACATTTTCCTCATCTCCAATTTGCCTCTTTTCTGTTATTGGAGGAACTATATATATGTCTATTGAATCATCATCAAATCTATTAGAAGTCTGCTTCTGAGTCTTTTCAACATCTTCAATAGTATGATCCTAAATAAATACAGCATCTTGACTTCTTATCATCTTTTTCTGGTCTATGCCATAAAATCTATAATCAAATTGGTCTTGGCCATACTCAACAAATACACACTGTTTGGTCTTCACATCAAGCTTAGACCTCTCATCCTTAGGGATATGAATGGAGGCTTTACAATCAAACACCCATAAATGATCATAGGAAACATCCTTTTCTGACCATACTCTTTCTGGAGTATGGTAAATATTTGTGACTGCATTTTCAAGCAGCTCAATTATGATAGACTTAAGCAATTCTTTACCTCGTTAAGCATTCTCAAGTTACTTCTGATGCTAATTCATGCATAACAACTTTTCTAAACTTAAATAACCTAAATTCCTTTCATATATCAGAATACTAATCCATAGATTATCAATCAAATGACTAAAATTATCTAAGTTAGTTAATTATGCAAACTTGGCCTCAAATTCAAATTTAACCATCTTTAATCACCTTAAAAGCCCTTACAATTACATCATCTCCACGAAGTTAGCAACAATAAGTATACATCTCATATAATAGTTCATGGAGTTCAAAAATAAAACTATGGAAAAGGAAGAGGAAGAGAAGTTAACCAACCTTTCCTTAAGAATCACTTGAAAATTCTTTGATTTTGCAATTCTTTTGCTTGGTCAACTGTGAAGAAGAAGATGATGATAAAGAAGATGAAGAAGATGAAATGGGCTACATAGAAGAATGGAAATGAAAGAAATAAAGAAATATCAAGGGTTTTCTAGATGGTTCGATTTGATTTGATTCAAACCAGTTCAGTCCAACTCATTGGTTTGCTTCGATTTTTCACTGATTTATAGGTTTTTCAACCGATTTGATAATAATAAAAGAATCCCTTTCAAATATAATTCCCTTCATATTCATATATTTATTATTTTCACCAATAATTATTAATTATTGCTATCAAACACTAATAACCAACAAAATTCTCTTAATTCTTTTAAACTTAAAATTGATTTACAATCATCTTAATTAATATTTAATTAATATTGACATCCCCTTTATATAGTATTTCTCATTATTCTAAATTTTCCTTTAATTCGATTAACCGAATTCATCAAAAGGTTAGAATAATAAGAACTACCGAGTTGAGAATATTACATCGGCCCACTTCAAATTTTCAGTTTTCTTAGTAACACGGTCGTGGCGTTTGGGAGGGCCAGGCGATGTACTTTACTGACTTGGTCATGTTGAGTTTTTAACTCCAATTTTCAACTTCAATCTTCTTTGATGAAAATTTTAGCTTTTTTCCTACTAAAACCCTTAAAATCAAACTTTTCAAGAATGAAGAAAACTTAATTAAAAACATAAATAAATCTAAATAAAAACTAATGAAAGTAATTAAAAATGTTAAAATTCATAATGAAAATTAAACTAAAAATAATATAAAAATAATATCTATCATTAAGATCTAAAGAAAACAAATTAGAAGAAATAAACACCTATTTTACATGCTTATTATAAAAAAAAGTTTCTGATAACAAAGTTGAAAAATAATTATTTGGAAAATGTTTATGAAAAGAAATCAAATCAACAATAAGTTACATATGTTTCAATCAATATTGAAGAAGAACGATGCCAAAATTCAATGTTTAAAATAAATAAAAAAAGATCTACTATTCGAAAGGATTTACCTATATCCAGTGTATAAGCACATCCCTATATTAAGTCAATGAAATAAATTTTTACTCAAAAATGCATTTCTGACCGGTAACTAAGAAAAATATGGATAAAATAGTAATAATTGTTCTTTAAACTACCTTTTTTTTTATTGATTTAGTGTATAGGTAGTCTCAATACAAAGTGTAAACAAGTCTTATCCATTCTTAAGATTCATCTTATAAGAAACAATAAATAATGAACCAACGGGATGAAAATAAAACAAGAGCACACTTCATAATCAAGAACACACTTCATAAAACTGAAACCAAAGATGCTCCAACAACTGAAGAAATTTCAGCAGTAGAGCCACCAAAGACCCATCATTGCTTGAGATAGGATAACCAGAGCAGAAACCATTTGCATAAAACCATTACCATGGAGAAACTCGTCAATTAATTCATTACAAATCAAAACATCAATATTCTCGGTCCATAAACTCTCAAATTTTATTAAAGAATCATTTCCTTCAAATCACTTGCTTAGAAAAAAAAAAGAAAAATAAAACACACCAAGAAATCTATTGCCATTGAAATAATGTTCCTCTTCTTTATGAACTTTTTAAAATAAAATAACTTAAAATGAGAGAAGAACATAAAACCCATTGGTAAAAGAGAGAAAATGAGAGAAAAAATATACACGTTTTTTTTAACAAACCCATGGATGAAAAAATAACCCATCAGATGAGACAACCATTTAATTAATAGTGTCTTTCTTGCAATAAAATATGAACAGTATCCCCATAATCAAAACTGATGAACTCAAACCTTCTGGGTTTACTAGTTAATTTGTTGTGAATCACAACCACATCAGTAATTGTATCGAATGAGTTAAAGAAATTCTTGAATTCTTCCTTGTTAATGTTAGGTGGCCAACCTCCGATAAAAATTTTTCTAGTTCTAAATTTTTATAGAATTAGAATCTCGTTATTATATAATAATAATAATAATAATAATAATAATAATAATAATAAAAGAAAGAAGAAATAAAATCAATAGTAACATATAAAGAATCAACCAAAAGATATACAATCAACATAATAAGTAATATTCTCTCTTTCTACGAGTATATTCATTTAAGCTTATTGCACTTCTCTTCTTCAACGAGTATAATCATTAAAAGTTAGGGATAATTATAATTTTAGTGCCTGAACTTGTCAATTTTTCCTATTTTGGTGTCTGAATGGAATATTGTGACAATTAAGTGTCTAAACTTGCATTTGTTTTTCTATTTTGGTGTCTCCAGCTAACGTGGCCTACTTAAAAATCAAGTGGCATTTAATGGGACCCCACAAATGTTTATGTGGCTGCCAACTTGGACTGACGCACTTGACACATAGGACGCCAGCGTGGCAAAAGGCCCAAAATGCCTGCTGATTAAAGCCCCAAACTCATTTGTTCTTAAAAACTAACCTAAATTGTGATTTTTCTTTCTTTCTCCTCCATCAAAGCTCTTTCTCTTCCCTAATCTGCTCACCTCGTTAGCATAATCTTGTAAAAAACTGAATGCAATCGTTGAGAAAGGGACAACAACATCATATCATTCGATTTACCACCAAAATAGAGCGAGATTGCAGTGCTTCTCATTAGCATTCTCAACAATGGAGACAAGGTATTTTCTTGAATCTTTAACTTGCAGCTTCTGTTTGTGGCTTAGACTTATAATCGATCATCTTCTCTTATATATTATTTGTCTTATTTGAAAAGGAAAATATGGTTTTTATGTCAAATTATTAATTGATGACTATGATTTGAAATTTCTACGAAGAAATGATGTATTTCCCTTTCTTTTTGTTTGTTTTGAATGTGTTGTGATTACAGTTATGTGCTTGAGGTAAATTATGGTGGGATTTTCCTCAATGATGTGGCTGGGAGTGGAAAGCTATATGTGGGTGGTGATGTAATGGACATCGGGGTAGATATTGATAACTTTTTAGTGGAAGGCTTTAGAGATTGCATGAAAGATGTAATGGGGAATAGGGTGATAGATAAAATATCATTTAGACAACCATAATTGCCATTATCACATGGATTGATGTTTCTAGATGAGGGGACCAGGCATGCGCTTTTGGACTTTTTGAGGCAAGTGGGTTCAGTAGATGTGTACATTGAGCATGTGATACATAGGGACAAAAGTGTCATAGAAGATGGAGGAGGAGAAATAAGTGGGGGTATTTGTGACAATGTAGGTGTTGAACCATTTGAGACTAGTCAAAAGGGTAAAGAAAAAGAGTTTCAGGGTGGTAGCTGTAGTCTTAATGAGGGAAACAGACCAGTAGATGTCTGTAATGAGAGTGTAGTACCAAGTGAGGAAGTCCAAAATCCAACTGTAACTTTTCTTGGTGAGAGTAGTGGGGTGAATAGGGTTGGGAGATTATTTGATGTTGATGTTCAATCTGAAGTGAATAGAATGGGTGGGTAAGGAGATGAGAATGTAGTAGAGGGTGAGGAGGAGGCACAACATGAAGATGAGGAGGAGGTAGTTGAGTATGAATGGATGTCATGCGATGATAGAGAGCTTCAAGATGCAAGAGATGCAATCAGAAATTTCAAATCAAACTCAAGGAGGCCAATTGATAGAGTTTAGATTCAAGAAAATCCAAGAAATAAGGCAGTTGAGAAAGATGACTTTATTGATGAAGTTCAAGAAAGATTTAAGAGGGGATTTCAAAAGAGAGGTAAGTTTCCTATCTTTGATTCAGAAAGTAGCACAATTATGCTTTCACTAGGCATGATTTTTAGCAGCTCTCAACAGTTTAAAGATGCTGTAACTCAAAAAGCAGTTGAAGATTGCAGAAATGTTAAGTTTGTAAGAAATACTAAAGAACAATTTAGGGCAAAATTTGTTGATCCAACTTGTTCATGGCTTGTTTAAGCTTCAAAGAATTCTAATAGTAATGATGTTCAGATTAAGACCTTAGTGGACAAGCACACATGTGCTATTTCTTTTAAGAATAAAGGAGTAACTGCAACTTGGTTGTCAAAGAAGGTATTAGCTAGATATAAGAGTGTGAAAACAATGAAACTTGTGGATTTGAAAGCTCAATTGAAAGAAGATATTAGTGTAGAATATAGTTTGACCAAGCTTAGAAGGGCAAAAATATTATTTATATCTAGAATGAATAAGGACACAGAGGGTGAGTATGCTAAGTTGTGGGACTATTTAGGTGAGATTAAAAGGTCTAATGAAGGAAGTACAATTGAGTTGAGAGTGGAGAGACCTATTCCTAATGACCTTGTAATGTTTGATAGGGTGTACATATCATTTGATTGTCTGAGGAAAGGTCTTATGGATGGCGGTAGAAGAGTTACTGGATTGGATGGTTGTTTTTTAAAAGAGAGGATAAAGGGTGAGCTATTGACAGTAGTGGGAAGAGATGGAAACAATCAAATGTTTCCAATTTGTTGGGCTATTATGAAGGTAGAAAATACAAGAAATTGAAATTGGTTCATTGAGTTTCTAAGAAAGGACTTGGATATTTCAGATGGTAAAGGGTGGAAATTCATTTCAGATCAGCAGAAGGTACTATTAATTTACTTGTTTTTTCTATTTTTTCATTAGTTTTAAAATGTTTGACCTTAACACATGTATGTTTTTCCAATGTATGTAGGGACTACTTAATGCTATCAGGGAGCAGATGCCAAATTGTGAGCAGAGGTGTCATGCTAGACACTTATATGCAAACTGGAGCAAGAAACACAAGGGGACAGAATTGCACAGGTTATTTTGGGCTTGTGTTAAGTCATAACATGCCTGATTTTGAGGGAAATATGAAAGCTTTGAAGTAACAATCTGCTCAAGATTTTCATGACATTCTTAATACCCACCCTTCACATTAGTGTAGGGCTTATTTTAATACTAATGTTAAGTGTGATATTATAGATAATAACTTGTGTGAGGCTTTTAATGGTAAGATCATAGAAACTAGACGCCAAAACATTATTTCTATGTTAGAAGACATTAGGAAACAAGTAATGACAAGACTACATAAGAATAGAGATGCTGTTAGTAAATGGGTCGTGGAATTTGGGAATAGGATTAGAAGAAAATTGCATAATAATACAATAGAGAGTAGGTTATGTCATTTAGTCTTAAATGGGGAGAAGGGATATGAGGTTTCGTATAAGAATGACACATATGCTGTGGATTTAAGGAAACAAACATGCCCTTGTAAAGCTTGGGAGGTATCTGGAATTCCTTGTCCACATGCAATATGTGCAATGTTGGACATTGGAGATAGGCCACATGAGTATTTGTCGGTTTGGTATAAGAGGGACACATATCTTCAAGCCTATTCCCACATGATGGAGCCCATGAATGGTGAGAAGTTTTGGCAAAAAATAGGAATTGAAGGGCCTTTACCACCAAAGAATGATAGAAAGCCTGGAAGGCCTCCAAGAAATAGAAGGAAAGAAGAGGATGAGATAAGTAGTGGACATAAATTTTCAAGAAAGGGAAGAGTGATGACATGCTAAGTTTGCTTCACAACTGGACATAATAGGTAATCTTGTCCAAAATTGAAAACCACTTCACCAACTGACTCTAGACATACTAAATTGCAGGTAGATTTTACATGCTTATGCTTCCATTTCATTACATTTTGCTTTGTTTTTTAGACTGATTTTATGGATTTTCTATCATTTTGTAGACAAAGGGTGGGAAAGGAGGCCATAACAATACAAGTAAGGGTACCCCAAATCATGCTCCAACTGAGAATGTTGCAATTTAGACTCAACATTCCCAAACTGTAGAAGAGCCACACTTCTTTATGAATGAAACAAATGTTTTTGTTTCTAAGAAGAAGTCTAAGTCAGCTCCTAAACCACCCACTGGTTTTGGTGTTTACACTAACTTTAGCACAGGCTCAGTAACAATTGATGTATGAAATTCCTTTTTTTCACCATTTTCTTTTATCTGTTTTTGTTAATGTTGCCTTCCAAATGATTAAAATTTGTGTTGTGTAATTTTTTTAGCCTGGTAATAGTGGTGAAAGATTAGTTTTGCCTTCTAAAAGAAAGGGTAAAAGAAGAGAAGGAAATGAGCCTGAACCCTCATTTATGACAGAAAAGGAACCAAGATTTTACTAGATGGGAAGTTATTACATTACTAGAGGATATTTGCAGGTACATATTTTCTTAACTGATACTCAAAATTCATCATCGTAGTTGAAATGTTATGTGAGTTTGAGATTGAGTTGAGCATATTTTACACATATAGGCTGCAAGAAATGAGAAGGAAAAACTAAAAAGTGCTGTTGCCAAGAGAAAATCCAAGGAAGTCAATGTTAGTGGAAAAACCTCCAAGAAGTCCAAGCTCACTAAGAACAGCACTGCCAGTAGAGAGGATCCCAATGATGTAATGCAAACCCAAGAATCAGTTAATAAAGGAAATTAGATTGTAATAGTACTTTTTGTTTCTTTTTGTATTGGCTTGAACAATATGAATAACCACAAGTCTACATTTGACTAATTCTGTCATTCAATATTTCAGACCTTACATTTGATGTTAACAGAATTGAACATTTTATGTTAACATGCTGTTAATTTGAGAATTGTGATTTAAAGGTTTTGGGATTTATAGTTGACATGTTTGAGTGCTTTTACTTGTTACTTTCAAAGCATGAAATAGTGAAATAACCACAAGGGTTGTATATTAATGCAGATGTCATATCCATTTTTTGTGTACATTAGCATGTTGTACATTATGTCTAGAATAGTATTGCATTGTGCATTATATCAATCAACCATCCATAGAGCTTACTCTCTCTTCCAACTATCTCAACATGGAGCATACTTGGTTCACAACTTCCACTTCTTGAGCTGACCTTGGTCCAATTCACCCATAGGAGGACTGATTCAGAACTAAAGATTTCTCTTCTATTGATATTGCTTTTTTATGGGGTTATAGAGCCTGTTTGCCTCAGCCTTCTGCATGATCTTCGAACCGCCCTACTGCTGCAAAATTTTCTGCACAATTTTGCTGCATTTTTTAACTCCACATGTTGCATCATTTTTTTTACTAATTATGTTTATATCCATTTCATGTTCATTATCACTGATTTTACTAATACCAAACTGTACACCAGTAATATATATCAGAAGAAACATTTTAAACAAGCAGCTGAAAAGAAACACATGCAACGTAATATTGATTTCATTTGGCAAAAGATTCATCATTACAAATATAATCAGATTCCATTAAATCTCAGACTAGGATATTATAATTTTGCTTCATCTAAAGGCACTAAAATTCATCCTAAACACTAGCTACTCAACACATTAGTTCAATCGCCATTTCAACACAATTATAATGATGGACAAAACAACCCAAAACCAAAAAAACTTCTTCCGTATCCAACTTCTCTGCAACTCAACTTCCATCTCATTCTTGCTGTTCAACAATCCAGGAATAATTTTCTTTGCTCTATTGCACATAACAAGATCGACCCATTCAAAGAAATCGCAACCATTGTTTCGCTCAACCTTCAAATTATAAAAAGAAAACTCAAACTCAAATGAAAAGAAAACCAAATAAAAGTGAAAAGCACAAATCACAACTACAAACTCACCAAACGAATCTCGCAATCGATAAATCTCCTTCCAGGATTCAATGTCATCCATGATGTTCGAACTGGGCATGTGATTCCACACTTGCAAAATCGAAAATCCATCACCAACTAAAGAAGATATGAAGAGCAAGGGAGAAAGCAACAAAGGGATCGCTAACGAGGTGAGCAGATTAGGGAAGAGAAAGAGCTTCGATGAAGGAGAAAGAAAGAAAAATCATGATTTAGGTTAGTTTTTGGAGAACAAATGGGTTTGGGGCTTTAATCAGCACGGACAAATAGGAGATTTTAGGCGTTTTACCACGCTGGCGTCCTATGTGTTAAGTGCATCAGTCCAAGTTGGCAGCCACATAGGCATTTGTGGGGTCCCATTATGTCACGATCCAAAACCATGGGCCGGACCGGCACTAGGACCTAGGTAAGCTTAAGGCCCCCGAGGCCCGTAGTAAGCCTAACTATCAAATTCTATTTCTATTATCATTTGACTATTGGAATAGTAAGCCCATATTATGACATTTTTCATATTACACTCAGAGTAAACGATGCTGATCCAGCCTTAGTATTAAATACTATTCGCAGCTCGGGCCCATATTCATATAATAAAAATAATCTCATACAAATAGTTATTTGTCATAATATGATCAGACTATACAGTCTCCAGATGGTCATTTACACTTCACAATTTATTTATAATCACATGATAATTCTATTACAAGCCAATATTCGTTCAAGCATCCTAACTGCGGAGTTAAATAAAATGTGCGGAGTATTTCAAATATTAACAGAGAGTTTATACTAACATGATCAATCCTCTGCGAAGAAGGAAGCAGAGTCTTATGGACCAACAGTATCCTTATTTCCTGAAAAATATTTATGGAAGGGGGGTGAGTTTCACTAAACTCAGTGAATAATAATAAA
>CANUEX010068740.1:0-12876 GCA_948099535.1 Jatropha multifida
AGAAGAAGAAAAGGAAGAAGAAGAAGGAGGAGGAAGAAGAAGAAGGTGGCGGTGGCTATGGTGGAGGCACAAGGAGGAGGAGGCTGTGATGGAGGTGGCGTCGGGAGGAAGAAGAAGGAGGTGGAATTTAAAGAAAAAAAATAAAAATAAAATAAAAATAAATAAAAATATAATATAATAAAATAAAATAATATTAAAATATTATAAAGTTTTTAATTATTAAATAAAAACAAACCGTCCAAGGTAAGTTGCCGGGGGGAAAAAAATAGTGACGCACAGTGTTTTTCAAAAATATCCGATTCGGGTCTAATTTAAATTAATTCGGTCCAATTAAAAAAATATTGGTCCGATTTTATTCGATTAACGGTTATTTAATAAATTTTTGGGCGAACCAAAAATAATTTTCGATTCCCATAATATTACGTGGCGTAATATTATTGGCTAATAATTTACAATTTAAATTTAAATGGGAATGTTTCGAAATAAAAATTTCAAGGTATTATAATTATAGTTTGATCAATTATTAATATTGAAATCTTATTAATTTATATTCACACTAAGGAATGTATTTTGTTAAAAGCTTGAATTTTTGCAAAAATATAGCTAGCATAAGAAACACTTGATTTGTTTTCAAATTAATAAATTTTTATATTTTTAAGATTGTGAATAATTATCTTCAATGATATAAAGGTTTGTTTGTTTGTTTAGTTTTTGTTTTATTTATTTTTAATTTTATTGCTTGAGGACAAGTAAAGGGTTTAGTTTGGAAATTTTTTATAAGTCATATTTTTATAATATTTTTAACTTAATTTTTATTAAAAATTTTAATATTTTTAATTGCTTTAATTTGTTTTTAGTTAGATTTATATTCTTAAAAAACTTAAATTAAAGGATTTATAGTAGAAAAATAGCCAAAACTTGCATAAAAAAAAAGTTTATGGCAACCAATTGAAAATATAGAGAAGAAGAAAAATCTCTCAGCCTCTACCATGCCCAAACTTGCATAATTTCGTGCTAAACTCAAAGGGAAAATGTCTTGGTAACTGAAATACCTGAAAATATTAATTTTAAAAATTATTTATTTAAATTTTAATTATAAAATTTTAATCAATAAATTTACGGCATGTGATACTTAATGGGACTTGCAAACCCTATTGATTTATCAAAATCAGTTGGAAAATCAAAATTAGTTGTGAAATTGGACCAAACCAGTCCAAATCGAATCAGAATGATTGAGAGGTCTCTAAAAACCCTAGTTGCATTATTTTTTTTATTGTTTCCCTCTCCCTTATCTTTGTGCCACCCTCCCTCTTTTTCTCATCTCTTTCTCTTTTCCTTCTTCATTCTCTCTATTATTTTCTCTTTTCTCTTTCTCTCTCTCCCTCTCTTTGGGCTCCAGTCGCAGCAGCAGTAGCAGAGACAACACCAGCTCTACTCACTACGTCACGCCACCGCTCCAGCTTCTCCCTTGGCGTCGCGCTGTCCCTGGCTTCTTCTCTTTGCTTGAGTCTAGCCACCATCAGCAGCAGTGCCTCCTGTCTCACTGCCGCTCTGCCACTACAACTAGTTTGCCTACGACAAACCCAGCAGCGACCCTTGCCTCCTCATGGCGTCGACGCCACCAGTCGTCGTTCTCTGCACTGTCACCAGCTGCTCGACTCGATCCCAGCTGCACTGCTATCCTAGCGGCCGATCCTCATGATCCAGCTTCGATCGCAATCTTCAGACGCGATCTAATCCTCAGCGCCATCATTTTCTTCTTCGGTGCTTGATTCCGGTGAGCTCTATTGTTCTTGGCTCCGATCCAGTCTCCGCAATAATTATTTTGACCGTGATTTTATGTTTAGGGGTGCTGGAATTATTTGAGCTCAGAAAATTAATTAATTGGTTTTATTATTTTTGTGGTTGATTAGTTTTTTTAATTTTGGTATTGAGATATAATTGATGTGGTAATCAAATTTATTAGATGATTTAATTGGTTGAAGGTAAGTTAATTATGGGTATTGATTAATATAAAATAGTTGAGGAATTAATTTAGGTTAGTGCTAAATTAAAGTAAGTGTAGAAATTATTTTAAAAATTAAATTGAGGATTTTGGTTGATTAGAGTTTTAGTTGGTTGTAGATTAATTATAGACTGGATAAAAAAATAAATAATAATAATAAATATATTTAATTCCATGTTTTAATAATTAAAATTGAAGGACTTTGATTAACTATGGATTAATTATGGTTAGTGTTAAAATAAATTAATTGAAGGATTTGAATTATGGATTAAAAATAAATTAATAGTAGAAGTTTCATAACAAAAAAAAATTAAAAGGATTTAATTAGTAAGAATATAATAAGTTGAGAATGAATTTATTTATTAAGCCTTACAAATATTAGAAACAATGATCAATGGATTTTACTATTAAAGTTTAAAGATATTAGAATTATTATTAATGAGTAATTTGTGGAATGAAGTTATTTTTGGGAACAAAATATCTAGCAAAATAGTAATATAGGATGTTGGATTTTGCTAAATAAATTTATTAAGTTGATTTGGAATAGTAAGGGATTAAAATTATTTTAGTTAATTAGAATTAATTAAGGGTTGAATAAAAATAAAAATGAGTTGTTATAGTAGAATTGGTTGAATCAAAATAACTTTAGTTAGAAATAGAAAATTTGCAGTAGAATTTAATTAAAGGATTTTATAGAATAGAGACAGATTATACAATTATTCAAATAAATAGAATATAAGTTAGTGAGTATTGATTTATATAGAAAAGATCTAATTAATTAAAGCAATTTAGATTGTTAAATAAATTTATTTGGGAAAATTAGTGACAATTATTGTCGAGTAAATATAAAATGGATTTTAATAAAATTGATTAAAAATATGTTGTGAATTGAATGGTTGAATTGCTGGTGTAATCTGTTTTGAATTAAAAGATTGAAGTTAAATAATAAAAAGAAAGAAGACACGTTATGGAGGGATTATAGTTGGTTAATTCACAAGTAGAAAATATAATTATATTTTTAAGGTTGTAAGAATTAAGGATTTAGTTGTTAAATATGGGAATATGGTTAAGAATTGATAAGGTAAATGATTTATACAGTCGATTATTATTTGGAGATTTCAAATAAATTAAGTAAAAAGGAAATTTGTTGGTGGAAAGATAATCTTTATTTTGGAATTAGAAGGGTGTTATATAACAAAAAGGTACTTGTACCCGAAATCGATACAAGTGGATAGGTAGAGAATACCTAGGGCCGCGAGTCTCAAAAGGTACTGAGTTGGAATCCCATTCTAACTAGGAACTCTTATGGTTCCGGATGATCCAGCTACAGGAAAATTAGGAATGGGGAGCCCCCTCTTTTTTTCCGCCTACTCTTTGGTCTTAAGAATGCTGATTTTAAGAATGAGTGATTGCCCTTCTCAGCAGTTCGGCTTATTGAGATAACCAAGGCCTCTTTAGTCTTATTGCACACTCGCGGGGAAGCGGAACACTAACCAATTCTTGTGTTTAATCGGTTTTGTGTGTGTTTGTTCTTCTCATCTAACCATTATGATGGTGGAGAATTAGAATATTTGGAAAGATATAATAGAATGATTGACTTGACAGCAATTTTCACAACTGCACGAAATCGCAACAATTAATAAAGAGTAAGTAGAGTATTATCCCACAAAGATTATATACCAAGTATTAAAATTATTTTAATCTACTATTATTTAAACGACAATAAAAAGGATATTTGTAAAAGTAAAGTAAAATAAATTAAAATAATAGAAAAGAATTCAAACAAAAATATTTGATCAAAAGAAATCAAGGTTTAAAAGCTACTAAGGATATTGACTTCGCATAATTCTATCCAATTTATTTTATTAGTTTATTAATTAATTTTAATTGTTTAAATAGGGAAAACAACCCTAAAGTCACTAATAAGCTCTCCCGATGTATTGTTAGCTATCTTAATCCCGTCCAATTACCTATCTCCTAATAGTGCAATCAAACATGAATTAAATCATTAAGTTTTATAGTTTGCTTAAGAATTCATAACATAAGATTATTAAATTATGAAACCCCCCATGAGTCAAACAATATAACTTCCGCATCAAGTTATTATTTCCATATAAATTTTTATCATTTTCTCATCCAAAAACCCTTCTTCCGATAGTGATTAATGAAATAAATCAATTCAGGGGATAAAATTTACCTGGAAGCATTAAGTTTAATAATAAATTATAACTTGAACAAAGAAAAACAAATCCAAATATTATAAATTGGGGTAGAAGTTAAACTATATCAAATCTATAATATGAGAATTTAGTTCGACATAGTAATTAAATAAAACTCAATAAAATCTGAAAATAATTTCATAAATAATAAGAATTAATGGAAATAAAATAAGATTAAGAGTTTAGAGATAAAAATTAGTCAAACAATAGCATAGACGACTCCCTTAATTTTTTACACAACTTGATTGCTTGAAATCTTACAAAGAGAGAAAAACTAAGGAAAGAGTAGAACCCAGATTTGAGATCTAAGATTCAACAACCAACGATAACAGAAAATATAGACATCATACACCTTTGAAAAATCATAGGTGCATTACACAACCCAAAAGGCATTCTCCTATATGTAAAAGTACCATAAGGACAAATGAAAGTGGTCTTTTCTTGATCCTCGGGAGCTATGAGAATTTGGAAATACCCTGAATAACCATCTAAAAAGCAATAATAAGGATAACCTGCAAGTCTTTCAAGCATTTGATCAATGAAAGGTAAAGAGAAGTGGTCTTTGCGTGTTGCTTTGTTTAATTTACGATAATCAATACACACACGCCAACCTGTGACAGGTCTAATAGGGATTAATTCATTATTTTTATTAGAAACAACCGTCATACCTCCTTTCTTAGGAACAACTTGCACAAGGCTTACCCAATTACTGTCCGAGATTGGAAAAATAATTCCTGCATCCAAGATTTTAATGATTTTTGCTTTGACTACTTCCTTCATGTTTGGATTCAATCTCCTTTAGTGCTCAATTGTAGGCTTGTAGTCGTCCTCCATCAAGATCTTATGCATGCACACACTTGGATTAATTCCCTTCAAATCTGAAATTGACCATCCTAAAGCTTTTCTATGCTTCCTTAAAACCTGTAATAACCTTTCCTCTTGATCAAGTGACAAGTGAGAAGAAATAATAACAGGGAAAGAACCATTATCACCTAAGAAAGCATATTTAAGATGAGAAGAAAGTTGGTTTAGTTCTTACTTCGGAGGTTCATTCTCTCCCGCACCTTTAGTATCAATGTTATCAATAATGGGAATATCTTTAGCATGCAAAGTGTCATCCACACAATTATCAACATCATCAATTCTAAAACAATCACCAGAATCCATAGAAAGTTTGCAAGATTTTAGAACATAAAAAACATCTTTCTGACCTACCCTTAGAGTCAACTTACCATCATGAACATCAATCAAACCTCTTGCAGTTGCAAGGAAAGGTCTTCCAAGGATAAGAGATCCTTCTCTATCTTCGTCAATGTCAAGAATAACAAAATCAACAAGAAAAATAAACTTACCTATCTTGATGAGTACATCTTCCACAATTCCCCTTGGGTATTTGATTGAACGATCTGCTAATTGTAGAGACATCCTTGTTGGCTAGTTCTCCCATCCCTAGCATTTTAAAAACCTCATAAGACATAAGATTAATACTTGCACCTAAATCAGCTAAAGCCTTATCAAAATCAAGATTTTCAATATTACAAGGGATAGAAAAACTTCCTGGATCCTTTAATTTAGGAGGCAATTTATTTTGAATGATTGCACTACACTCCTCCGTTAACATTACCGTTTCTTGATTGTTGATCTTTCTTTTCTTGCTCAAGATCTCCTTTAAGAATTTTGCATAACTGGGCATTTGTGCAAGAGCTTCAGCAAAAGGAATATTTATTTGAAGCTTTTTGAACACATCAAGAAATTTGAGGAAGCTTTTGTCATCCTTGGATTGCTTAAGTCTTTGAGGAAAAGGAACAGGTGGAACATAAGGTTTTACCTCCTCTTTTTCTTCATGATCAATGATTGAATATTAGAACAGGTGAATAGTGCAGAATCTATATAATTTATAGCAATTAGAATAGGGTGTGATTTATTAGATTAATTTCTCATTTATTTATTTGGTCTTGTGTTTGATGAATTCTTTCTTTTCTATTCTTAAATTCTTAGATAGTCCGAGTTCAATCACTGCCCTCCAAGTCAGAATCCAAATTAGGATTTGAAATCCTACCATCACTGTGAATAATAATATATAATGCATATCAAATTCATGAATGCATAACTTATTTTAAATCTTGCATTTATTTATTTTCAAGTACTTAAATGCCTATATATATATATTTGCATTAATGAATTATGTAATTGGTTGCTTGTATTAAATTTGATGTGATTGTTGTGCGGAAGTTGGGAAGATGTGAATTACCTGGGGTTGAGAGCACGGGTATGGTGAGAATGCCATCAGTGGGCCGCAAGTGGTGGGAGTGGCGCCCCCCTCTGTGCACTCTGGATTATGACACATGTCATGAAAAAACAATTTTATGAATAAATTTTTTTTATAAAAACTATTTTTATCTTATTATGATTTTGCCCGAATGGGGGTGCGCTCCCTGGGGCACAAGTCACAAGACCATGGGATTGTATGATATGATTAAAGCATGCTTGGGGAGAGCATGGTCTTGTTAAGGTGATTTCACTTACTACGACCACTCGATGTGCATTATGGATGCTATTACTTGTGGGTGCTATGATTGACATTGCATGACTAATGAATGCTCAATTAGAAGAGTCTAGGGTCATTTTGCTTGACTGCTTAGGTTATGTATTATGTATTATTATTCACTGAGTTGCAAAACTCACCTCCCCCCCCCTCTTACCCAACCTTTCAGATAGTAGGACATTCTCTAGGATGGTTAGAGCTCTATAATCTTCTTCGCAGAGCTACAAAAGTAATTTTTGAATTTTTGGAGTTATTTAAAATAATGTATTGATACCTTTAGAGTTTCTCTGCTCTGAATAGTTTTGGGCTCCGCAGTTGTAGGATTGAGTATTTAAGTAAGTACCGTTGTTAGGTACATTAACTTATGAAACTATGAATTGCATTAAAATGTTTATTTAGATGCATGCATGAACAGTAGCCGTGGTGTAATTGAGACACATTTTTGTCTTGAATTGTATATTATTTGAGAAATTTAATTTTAGGCCGAGATCATATGGCTACTGGATCAGTACATGTAAATATCGTATGGGCTCACTATTGTTAGAGCATAGTTGTGTTATTTTGTTATTGTGGTTTAGGCTTACTACGGGCCTCGAGGGCCTTAAGCTTATTTAGGTCCTAGTGCCGGTCTGGTCCATGATTTCGGGTCGTGACAGGAACTCAGTGCACAACACACCTAGCCGTGCTAAGTAGCACCCCCGTGCAACAACAAATCATCAATCTCAAGCCTTGCTCTGCTAAGCACGGCTCATGCTTCTACCATCATAAAATTCTAGACTCCATCACGCCCTAACCGTGCTAAGTAGCCACCTAGGCAAGATCTAAGATTTCATATTGGGCCGAAATAGCTTCCCTAGCCCGTATCGCGTGCGTGAATCCGCATGAGAGGCTTCTCTAGCATGCTAATCAAGTCTAAACCCCACCAGTCAACTAGAAGAATCCAAAATTGGAAGAATTTAAAGCCAAAACAACGTCCTACCTCAAAACGATTTCTTTCTCTTTAGAGATTTTATTTCCTACTTGGATTCAAAGACATTCTACGAAGTCTTTCTAAAGAGAGATCACTAAAGCAACTAGGGCATCATCGAATCGTAGATCTTAGATCGTTGTTCTTCTCTTTTCTTAGTTTTTCTTTCTTTTAAGACTTCAAGCATTCAAGTTGTGTAAAGAATCAAGGAAGTCATCTACGCTATTTGTTGACTAGTTTTTATCTCTAAACTCTTAATTTTGTTTTCATTTATCATCATTCATATTGATTATGGAATTATTTTCAAGTTTAATTGAGTTTTATTTAATTATTATGTCGAACTGAATTCTCATACTAGGGATTTGATGTAGCTTAATTTCTATTTCAATTTATGATATTAGATTTGTTTTTCCTTGTTCAAGATATAATTTATTATTGAACTTAATGCTTCCAGGTAGAGTTTATCCCCTAGATTGATTTATTTCATTAATCACTACCGGAAGAAGGGTTTTTGATAAGAAAAAGATAATAAATTACATACAAAAAATAACTTGATGTTGAAGCTATATGATTTGACTCATGAGGGGTTTTCATAAATTAAAGACCTTAGGTTATAACTTCTTAAACAAACCATAAAACTTAATGATTTAATTCATGTTTGATTGCATTATTGGGAGATAGGCAATTAGATGGGGTTAAAATAGCTAACAATACATCGGGAGAGTTTTTTAGTGGTTTTAAGGTTTTTTTTCCTACTTGAACAATTAAAATCAATTAACAAACTAATAAAAAAAATTGGGTAAAATTAAGTGAAGTCAAAATCCCTAGTAGCTTTTAAATCCTGATTTCTTTTCATCGAATATTCTGGCTTGAATTCTTTTCTACTATTTTATTTTATTTTATTCTATTTTTAGAATTTTTCTATTTATTATCGTTTAAATAATAGTAGGTTGATATAATTTTGGTACTTGGTATACAATCCTTGTCAGAACGATACTCTACTCATTCTTTATTACCTGTTGCGATTTTGTACACTTGCAAAAAGCGTTACCAATTTCTGTTGATAATTCTAGTTGGTTATGGCATAGAAGACTTGGATATGCAATTATGCACCTTATTTCTAAATTGTCTAAGAAATATCCAGTTCATAGTTTGCCAAAGTTGAAATTTGAAAAAGATCATATTTGTGACTCTTGTTAATTGGGCAAGCAAGCCAGAACATCTTTCAAATCTAAAGGCATGGTTTCTACTTCTAGACCTTCAAAATTATTGCACCTTGATTTGTTTGGACCCGTTAGTCCTTCTAGTCTTGGAGGTAAATCTTATGCACTTATCATGATTGATGATTACTTTAGATTCACCTGGACACTCTTCCTTAGAAAAAGGATGAGTCATATGACCTATTTGTTCATCTTTGCAAACGGATACAAAATGAAAAATGATACAATATCTCTGCAATTAGAGGTGACCATGGAAGAGAATTTGAAAATAAAAAATTCGATGCTTTTTGCAAATTAGGAATCTTTCATAACTTCTCAGCACCTAGAACACTTTAGTAGAATGTAGTAGTAGAACGTAAGAACAGAACACTCCAGGAAATGGCCAGAACCATGCTGAGTGATTCTAATTTACCAAAGTATTTTTGGGTAAAAGCTGTTAACACAACCTATTATATTCTAAACAGAGCATTGGTAATATCTAAATTGGAGAAGACTCCATATGAGCTATACAAAGGTAGAAAGCCAAACACTGGTTATTTTCATATTTTTGAGTATAAATGCTTTATTCTAGTAATAAGAAAAATCAACTTGCTAAATTTGATGCAAAATCTTATGAAAAATTTTCTAGGATATTCTAATAATAGTAAAGCATATAGGGTGTTTAATAAGAAAACTCTAGTTGTAGAAGAATCTACCCATGTTGTTTTTGATGAATCTGATTCTACTTCTAGAATTTTAGAAAATGATGATATTGTATATTTTGATAAAGAAAAGCAGAATGAACAATGAGAACAACTAGAATATGAGCAGTCAAAACAACCAGAACTTAAGCAGAATGATGATAATCAAGCTAACCCAAAAAACGAACATGAAGATTAGAATATAACTGAAGCTTTTGATTTACCAAAAGAGTGGTGATTCTACAAGTATCATCCTCAAGAGGATATCATTGACAACCCTTTAGAAAGGATGATGACTAGAGCTTAGCTTAAAAAATATTTTGGTAATGTTGTTTTCGTTTCTCAGGTAGAACCTAAGACTTTAGAAGATGCTCAAAATGATGAAAGTTGGATTCTTAGTATACAAGAAAAACTAAATCAGTTTGAGATAAACCAAGTTTGGAAACTTATTTCTAAACCTAAAAACCATTATGTTATTGGAACAAAATGGGTGTTTAGAAATAAGCTTGATGAATAAGGTAATGTTGTGAGAAATAAAGCAAGATTAGTGGCTCAAGGTTACAACCAAGAAGAGGGCATCGATTTTGATGAGACTTTTGCTCTGGTTACTAGACTTGAGGCCATTAGAATGATTTATGCATTTACTTGTTTTAAAAACTTCAGGTTGTATCCAAATAGATGTGAAAAGTGCTTTTCTAAATGGCTTTCTAAATGAAGAAGTGTATGTAGAACAATCACCCGATTTTGAAGTTCTTGATAAACCAAACCATGTTTGTAAACTTACTAAAGGTCTTTATGGTTTAAAACAAGCTCCTAGAGCTTGGTATGAAGGATTGAGTAAGTTTTTGTTAGAAAATGGTTTTTCTAGAGGAATGGTGTATAATACACTTTTTATTAAAACCCCCGAATATTCTAGTTATGCAAATCTATATTGATGACATAATCTTTGGTTCTACTAATGATCTTCTTTGTAAGGAATTTTCTAAGATTATGCAGGGTGAGTTTGAAATGAGTATGATGAGAGAATTAAACTTCTTCCTTGAACTTCAAATTAAACAATGTGAAAATGGAATCTTCATAAACCAGTGCAAGTATACTCAAGAATTATTGAAAAGGTTCAAAATGGAGAATGCTAACGTATCTAGCACACCATTGAGCCCATCCTCAAAATTAAAAAAAGATGAAAATGGAAAAGATGTGGATATTAAGTTGTTTAGAAGTATAATTGGTTCTCTACTATATCTAACTAGAAGCAGACCTAACGTTCACTTCAGTGTTTGTTTATGTGCTAGATTTCAATCATGTCCCAAAGAATCTCATTTAATTGCTATAAAAAGAATTCTGAGATATTTTGTGGAACTTCTAATTTTGGTATGTGGTATTCTAAAGGTGATACATTGGATCTTATTGGGTGTAGTGATTCTGACTTTGTAGGAAGTAGAATAGATAGAAAGAGCACGTTTGGAACTCGTCAATTTCTAGGTAGTGCCCTTGTATCATTGTTTAGCAAGAAGAAGACTTCTATTGCTCTTTCTACTATAGAAGCAGAATACTGTTGGCTCAAGATTTATTTCTCCTCTTGATTTTGATGATTATTTTAAACCAAATAAATTTATATATTATTTTTGTGCTAAAGATATTTTATGCAGAAATTATTATTGAAGATCATTTGAAGAAATTATTTTTCTGCATCCAAGACATTTATTTAAAGACCATGAAGATTATGGAAGTATTATTTTTTTTGTTAGTATTATTGTGTGTCTTAGGAAATTAATGTAGGATTAAGAGTAAATAATGTTAATAGCACAAATTAAAATTTTCTCTCTCTTAAAAATTATTTTTAAATGATTTTAAATAAAGAAATTAAAAGAAAAGTACCCAAATGATTTTTTGCACGTTTTTCTATTCAAAATATTTTTGGAGTAAAAATGTTGGCGGCTATTTAATGAGATTCTGATCAGTTGTTGTGTTTCTGAACACAACTGTCAAAATTTTGTTATAGTTGTTGGCTTTTTGATCTTAAATACAACACATGTTTTGATATAACAACTCTCCATATTTAATGCTAGCAGCTGTGCATGTTTGACCTAAGGGACAAGTTTATTAAATACTCTCCACGCACTGCCTTGTTTTAGCCAAAAACGTGACAAATGCCTTAAATGCTTTTATTTTTAAAAGTTATTAAAGTGAATATGTCACTTCTCTATAAAAATTTTTCTAATTCTCCAAGTTAACATTGGACAAGAGCAGGAGCCATTGTTCAAGCTTTCAAAATCTCTCTAAGCTCTCTCTTTAACTCCCCTTCGTTTTCTTTTCATCGCTATTCTTCAAGAAATATCATCCAAGTGAAAAGAATTTTGTTTTCAACTCTTTCTGAAGAATAGATCTGTATTTCTAATTTCAAATCTGTATTCTGTTCTTCCATGCTTATAATTGCATTTCTCTCTTTTCATATAGATTTTTATAATCTTTGTGGTTAGAGAACTTTAAATGAAATATATTTGTGTAACAGCTTAGTTGAGAAGCCATAGTGTTATAGGTTTTTCAAACAACGTTCTCCTTAAGTGAGATTCTAAAGTCTTGATCTGAGTTTTCTGATCTCTGCAAAACAGAAAAGGGTAGAGGTTAACTATTGTCACGACCTATTTTCATGGGCTGGACCGGCACTAGGACCTAGGTAAGCTTAAGGCCCCCGAGGCCCATAGTAAGCCTAATCTCTGATTTCAACACCACAATTATATGAACATTTTCTACAAGTTGGCCCATTATATTTTTTAGTGATTCAAACTATCACAAGGCCTTATTTTATTCAACTCCATCATTCCCATAAAGTCTTACATACACTTAACATTATTATTATTACAATCATAAATCTTAACATAACTGCGGATTTTCTACTACTGTATTACTACAAAAAATTCTAACTTATACATTTACATATTTCTTTAAATAACTTCAAAAGAAAGAAAACTAAGCCCCAAATATATACAACTGATTCACCAATTCCTGAAACAACATAAAGGATAAGGGCGAAAAGGGGTGATTATAAAACTCAGTGAATAATAACATATAATACCAAACCCACACATTCACACAGATGATACTTAAGGCATTCTAAATGGACATTCTCCATTCACACAATGACAATCATATCACCCACAATCAACTGCAACCATATGCACATCAAGTGGTTGTTAGTCAGTGAAATCACCATAACAGGACCATGCTCTCCCCAAGCAT
>CANUEX010068773.1:0-11011 GCA_948099535.1 Jatropha multifida
TCATAATATGGGCTTACTATTCCGATAGTCAAATGATAATAGGGATGAGATGTGATAGTTTAGGCTTACTACGGGCCTCGGGTGCCTTAAGCTTACCTAGGTCCTAGTGCCGGTCCGGCCCACGATTTTGGGTCGTGACAACGGTGCTCCAGCATCGAATGTGGCGCTCGTTGTCGGGTCTTCCGAGATCGGGCGGCGGGCATTACATTTAGTGGTATTAGAGCGAGGTTTAGGCGATTCTAAGATTTATTATTAGGTGTGAAAGTTTATCTAATTGGAGTAGTTACATAAGTGATTTAAGTTAAATACATGCCATATTAATCTGTTTTGGAAACTTATCTCTGATGTGGACCTATTGGTCTTTGTAAGTTTTGAGTTATGTCTCAACATTTGTCTAATGAGGAGGTGGATAGTTATGCCCCTCCAGAGGGTGGTATGCTAGACGGTGGTGTACCAGCTAGTGGTGCCACTAGTGGTGTTTTGGATTTTGATGCGGAGCATGCCTTGGCTGCGAGGCAAGCTGCTGCAGGTCCTGTGGGGCCTAAACTGGGTGACTTAGTTCAGCAGTTGGTTGCTTCTTGAGGCAAGTTGCGGGAGCTGTTCCCCAAGCTCCAGTCGCACCAGCCCCTGTTCCAGTTTGTTCCCTTATTGAGAGACTGAGGAAGTATGGTGCTATCAATTTTATGGGTCGAAAGGATGATGTGTACTTGATAAGTTCATATTCCTTAAATGAATTGAGCTATACAAGATGTTACATTAGATGAGTTCTTGTGATACTATAAGAGATGTTTGACCTATCTTAAGATTATGTTAAATTAAGTGGTCTTGTGATAAGGAAGGAAATATTTGATTATTTGAAATTCTATGTTAGTTTGATTAGACTTATGATAGGATTATATAATAGTCTAGTAAGATATTGGTTGCATTTATATAAATATACAAATTTGTCTACTATGTGTTAATGCCCTAACAACAAATAAATGGTGATCTAATATATGATATAATTTGAAATTTGAGTACAAATTATTGATAGAATATAATCCTTAAAAGCCATGTTAAGATATTTATGAATAAGCCTATGAAATGAAAATTGCAATGATTGGAATGAAATTTCTATGACTGAAAATTTATTTGGGAAATTTGACATGCATAGAGGAATAATAACCTACTTTTATATCTTGACCAGATGTAAAAGTATGATTATTTTCCCTTGCATGATTAATTATGGTGATATTAGAAAGTATAGAAATGTAAGAATTCCTTTGGAGGAAAAAAAAATATATTGAAAATTATAAGACTTCGCTTTCATAATTGCTAAGAACCATAGTATATGTGGTTGAATTTTGGCCTGATCAACCAATATTCTTCTACAATGTTAAGGTTATATGCAAGTATGGTATAGAATAAAGAATATAAAGGGTAAAATTAAAAGCAAAAGAGAAAGAAATAAAATAAAGAATCAGTAAGGAGAAAAAAAGGAGCAAAGGAATAAGATATAAACCAAAGGATTTGAGAAAAAGTTAAACCATCGAGATACATATAAGCTTAATTTTGAAAATTAGGTAAGGTTCATAGTGTTTTACATTCATAGATGCTTCGAAGATATTGGTCTGACCCTTTGTATGTTATGTTATTGGAATCAATTGAAATTAATCCATAACTCGCATGTGATAGAGAATCAGTAACCGTCTAAGGTAAGAAAAAAAAAGATAAGTTAAAAAGATTGAATGATTTTGGAATAAACATATCATATTAGTAAAAGTAATTGAGAAAAGTCATTTAAAAGAAGAGGTAACTTAGGAACGAAATTCCAAGATTTCTAAAGAAATATAGTTTATGATTTGAACTTGAAGACATTAGATTTTATGAAATTGAGATGTGATTTTGATATGAAAATTTTGAGGAGAACGATATGAATTTTAATTATGTGATAGTAGAAAATATAAGGAAAAATATTCCCTTCGATAAAGAAAGGAACTGAGGTGGTTATATATAGGTGAAATTTTTAATTCTAATAGGAATTAAACCATTTGTATCCTTGTACACCAAAAAGTAGAGATTGAATAAATTTGGCATCCTAGGACTGATTATGGAGTAAGTAGTAAAGGTTTAATTCTATGAAGTTGTATAATTGCTGATACTTAAAGTACTCATAGAACCTTTATATGTTTCGCAGGATAAAAAAATTAGTGATTTTATGTAAATGCGTAAGTATAGAGAAATGAACCATCTCCATTCAAGGTAGTTAAAATACCATCGTTATATAGTTATTGTGCCATGATGAGTAAATGAATTGATGAATGATAAAGAGATGTAATGATAAATTGCTTAGTAGATTAATTATGATTATACACAATGTTAATGATCTGAATAGGTAAGAAGGGAAGGAGTTCAATTAAAGTAACAGTGTAAGGAAAGAGTTAGCTATGAACAATTTTGAAGGAATATAAATTATGATATGGAAGAATGTATAGAGACGTTTATCATTGCTTGGTGATTTTGATAAAATAGAATTATAATTTTATGGATGAGTGGGAATATAAGTAGCAAGTATTGGAATGTAAATTAAGGTTAAAAGTGTATTTGAAATTATTGGAGTTAAAAAAAAATTTATTCTGGAGGGGGTCAGGCTTTAATACCAAATTGTAATGCCCTGACTCCAACCACCAGAGAAATTATCCGCTTTGGATCAAGTCGGTTCCATCCCATACTAGATCGGCAAGACCCGCACGGTTTTTTTGCCGCAGGTGAAATGGGAACTTCCCAAGAGGTCACCCATCTTAGAATTTCTGTCAAGCGAGCATGCTTAATGTAACACCCACCGCCAAATCCCGGAGGACCCGACGACGAGCACCACATTCGGTGCCGAAGCACCATCTTATCTTACTTAGTAATTCTAAATTATGTATTAGAAGTGGCTAAGTTTTCACAAGGAGGCAAGTAATATTTATTTACAATAAAGGCTTAAGGAAATTCCTATGAAAAATTCGCAAGAGTTTCCCTTAAAAATCAAACTTGCCACACAAAGAAAATAGAAACACTTCCAATATTTATTCCTCCAAAACCCAAAACTTCAAATGAACACAGTAAGTCATGCAACACTTCTAAATATTCACATCAATCAACTTAGGTCTTATCATAACATGATATCATCCATTCAAAGATTTAATTGCTAACGATCATTCACTTTAAAATTCACAATAAGATAAAACTTCTTAATTAATCACAAATCTCATTAATTTACAAACTCAATGTATATAATTCAATCTCTTACAATATTTTTATACATGCCATAATATATCCTATTCATGTCCTACCCAAAATAAATTTTCCTTCTCTGATGCTAAGCCTCCGGTCCTCGAGTAGCACCCATTGTCCCTAACCTGTGTGATAAAAATCGATGTGCTAAGTATATCACTCAGTGGTGCTAAATAACTTAAAAATACCATAAATGAGGTTGCCTAAGTAATAAACTTAAAATATTTAAATCAAATATAAGAAAAATGAAGGTGTACGAATCAAAACAGAATATTCTAAAAATCATAAATAAGTTCATTCTTAAGAATAAATTCATAGTTTGACAAATATAAGCAAAATTCTATAAATACAAATATATTTCCATTTTCCTTTATAACAAAACAAAACTTTTTCTTAGTTGAGGGCTCATACATATACTGAGAGAAATATAATCAGATTCGATTGCGTAGATACAGAATTGGCCTGTGAAAGCGCCACCGGATAATTGAAATAATTGGCCTGTGAAAGCGCCACCCAATAATTGGCCTATGAAAGCGCCACCGGGTGATAAGCGCATCCGCTTATCCAGAAAGGCATCCAGAGCTTAGCATATGATCATAGCATAATATAACAAAGAGGCATTAAAGCCAAGCATGCTCATTTAATATATTTCAACCATGCATACTTGAGCCCAAAACAAATCCATTTCTTTACAGAACATCTTAAATCATATACAAGATTCCTTAGCAAAACATCTCATAACTTAATACTTATTATTTCCAAATTTCTTAATTTACAACTTATAATCATTCATCAAAACCTACTTATATTCCAAATAAAAATCATACTTTCATAATACACATATATACCTAGCTTAAAATACTTAAAACCAATATTTAGCAAAACATTTCAAAGCGTAAACATTTTTACTTCAAAATAACTTATCTTACAACTTCAAAATATTATCCAACTTTCATACTTATAAAAAATTATACTTATCAAATATACATACTCAATATGTCATGAAATACATAAAACCAACTTAAAGAAAAGAAAAGAAAGCATAAGCCAAGCCTTATCACCATTAGGTGGTTCGGCCCTTTCTTGAACACAAAGGGAGGATGATTCTTTCAATCAAATATCTTTTATTCCAAATCAAAATTACTTAATAAAATCATTACTTAGAGCAAATAACCATAAAGCTCATTTTTACGGATCTTAAAGCTTTCTTTTAGTTCTCCAAAATCATAAATAATTTAAATTCAAAATTGAGATTTAACCCACCAATTAAATACTGCTCAAATAACTCTTAATAAACCATAAACACATTACTTAGGATTAAGTAATCATAAAACCCATTTTTCACACTTTCAAACTTTCTTTAAGTCTTGGAAAAGTTCTTAAACATTAGAATACCAAGTAGTGATTTAAACCACCATTAAATTACTTATAAACAAACCCATTAACATAAAAAAGAAATAAAAGCATGAAACAAAAACTCATGCCCTTCCTCCTAAGGAGGTTTGGCCAAGTGTGGGACAAGGAAAAGGGAATGTTCCTCTTCCCATTAAAGCATTTCATCATGCTTAGAAAACATGAAAAATCATATAAAAATAACTAATTAACCAATTCCCCAACAAAATCACAAAGAACTCAAAATTCATTCAAAACCTAAAAATTGAAAACTTTAAGAAAGTAAAAGGGGAAGGGAAATATTATTGCGCTAACCTAAAAATTAAGCTTGAATAAGCTTAGAAAGCCTTATTCCTTAGCCTTTTCCTTCCCTTTAGAGAATGATTCTCCAACCTCTTCAAAGTAGCAAAAATCAACATTAAAATCAAGAAATGATAAAAGGAGAAGATGGAGCATAATTTAAAGCATATTCTACATGTCTAAGCTATGACTTTCACTTATTACTTCACAAAATCCAAAATCACAACTTACTTGTTTTGTTAGTAACTCCAATTTTCTTTGCCTGGATCACCAAATTTTACTTCCTTAACTTGATTTTTCAAGTTTAACTATTAAACTTTGATTTAATTTATCTATTTTAAGGTAGTTTGTAGGTAGAGAATTGAAAGAAAATGGAGGAGATGAGAGAAGAGAGAAAGTGGCGTTGGATGAAGAAGAAGGAGAAGATTGAATAGTGTTTTGATAAGTTGTAGATTTTAAGTAGCAAAGTCAAACTTGGCTACCTAATTTTATGTCAAATGAATGGCTAGGATTAAGTCTCTAGTATTCTCATCCAAGGGCTCTAAATATTCACCAAATAATTCTCCCTCAATTATTATTTAACTCCACCAATTTATTAAATTAACTCCATAAGAATAATTGCTTAATTTTTCCTTAATATACCACACTAGAAAACACTATTCATTAAATACTTAAATTCTCCAAAAATATTCATGAAATACTTTCTACCCACCTAAATCATATAAACATACTCCAAATATATTAAATAAAATATAAAGCATCAATAGAAATTTTTTCGAACCGAAATAATACAAAGTCCCGGACTGGTGGTACTATTCACAAACCGGTAAACTTTTATTCACCAAATAATTTATTACTTCCTTTGTCATGAAAAATTTATATATTAACTTTAATTAATTAAAACCAATCACATAAAATCTAAAGGAATTGTCCGCTTTAGATCAAGCCGGTTCCATCCCATACTAGATCGGCAAGACCTGCACGATTTTATCCCGTAGGTGAAATGGGAACTTCCCAGGAGGTCACCCATCCTAGGATTTCTGTCAAGCGACACGCTTAACCCTGGAGTTCTTCCAACTCTCCAGTCATTCCATCAAAAGGCGCATCTGATGATTAGTTACCCCCTTTTCCATATATGATCCGATTCATTCCTATGTCCTGCATTCCACTACCCTAGCTAATCTGTCATCCTAGAAGCTCACTAGGAATCCTCTCTACCTGCCCTTTTAGGATCGCTTTGCTGGGTCAAGATGTCACAGGCCCACCAACTTCCGCATGGTTCGTCCTCGAACCATATATCTAATGGAGGGGGTCAGACTCTGATACCAAAATGTAACGCCCTGACTCAAACCACCAGAGAAATTGTCCACTTTTGATCAAGCCGATTCCATCCCATACTAGATTGGCAAGACCCACACGGTTTTGTTCTGTAGGTGAAATGGGAACTTCCCAGAAGGTCACCCATTCTAGGATTTCTATCAAGTGAGCATGCTTAACCCCAGAGTTCTTCCAACTCTCCAGCCATTCACCAAAAGGCGCCTCTGATGATTAGTTACCCCCTTTTCAATATATGATCTGATTCATTCCTGTGTCCCGCATTCCACTACCCTAGTTAGCTTGTCAAGCTTGCTAGGAACCCTCTCTACCCGCCCTCTTATGATTGCTTTGCTGGGTCAGGAAGTCACACTTAACCTTAGAGTTCTTCCAACTCTCTAGCCATTCCACCAAAAGGAACCTCCGATGATTAGTTACCCCCTTTGTAATGCCCTAACTCCAACCACCAAAGGAATTGTCTGCTTTAAATCAAGTCGGTTCCATCCCATACTAGATCAGCAAGACTCGCAGGTGAAATGGGAACTTCCTAGGAGGTCACCCATCCTAAGATTTCTATCAAGCAAACACGCTTAACTCTGGAGTTCTTCCAACTCTCCAACCATTCCACCAAAAGGCGCCTTTGATGATTAGTTACCTCCTTCTCGATATATGATCGATTCATCCTTGTGTCTCACATTCCACTACCCTAGCTAGCCTGCCATCTTAAAAGCTCTCCAAGAACCCTGTCTACTCGCCCTCTTAGGATTGCTTTGCCGGGTTGAGATGTCACACATACTTCATTAATTTACAAGCTTAATATATACAACTTCAATTTCTTACGATATTTTTATACATGTCATAAATAGATCCTAGTACATATCCTACCCAAAATAAGTTTTCCTTCTCAGATGCTACACCTCCGGTCATCGTATAGCATCCACCGCTCTTAACCTGCGCGTGATAAAAATCGATGCGCTGAGTATAAAACTCAGTGGTGCTAAATAACTTAATAGTACAATAAATAAGGGTGCCTAAGCAACAAACTTAAAATATAATTTTAAATACTTAAATCAAATACAAAAATACCGAAAGTACATAAATCAACTAAAATATTTCAAGAGTCATTAATAAGAACACTTTCAAAAATAAATTCATAGTATGTCAAATATAAGAAAAGTCCCATACATACAATATATTTTCATTTTCCTTAATAACAAAACATAATTTATTCTTAATTGAGGGCTCATATGTATACTAAGAGAAATATAATCATATTCGATTTTAGAGATATCAGAAACAGAGATTTGGCTTATGAAAGCGCCACCAGATAACTGGCCTGTGAAAGCGCCACCCAATAATTGGCCTGTGAAAATGACACCGGATAATAAGCGCGTCCGCTTATTCAGAAGGCATCCAGAGCTTAGTATATGATCATAGCTTATAATATAATAGAGAGGCATTAAAGCCGAGCATGCTCATTTGCCGAACTAAACCTCATCTTACCATATTTCAATCATGCATATTTGAGCCCAAAACAAATCCATTTATTTACAAATAATCTTATTTTATATGCAAGATTCCTTAGCAAAACATTTCATAACTTAAATACTTATTATTTCAAAATTTCTTAACTTACAACTTGTAAAAATTCCTTAAAACCCATACTTATGAAATTTAAAGCTTATATATTCAAAGTGTATACTTTAATGACATAAAAGAGACTAAAACCAAGCTTTAAAAGAAAAGAAATCATGCATTACCGACTAGAAAGAGGTTCTGCCTCTTTTTGAAAACAAAGGAGGAATGATTTCCTCCATCAAAAGTCTTAATCATTAAACCAAAATCACTACCCGAAACCATTAAAAACATTACTTAGAAAATTTAACCATAAAACTCATTTTTACCCATTCAAAACCTTATTTAAGTCTTGAAAAATTTTTAGATACTAGAATTGAAAGTAAAGTTTTAAACCACCTTTAATTTACTTATCAACTAACTCATTAAAGTCCAAATCAAACATAAAAATCAAAGAAAACTCAAGGCCCTTTACCAAGCAAGGTTCGGCCTCTCTTGACTAATGATGGGGAAAAGACTTTCTTTTCAAATTAACACATTAACTTAAGGAGATACCATTCAAAAACACATTGACATCAAAAGAACACAAAACTCAAGCCCTTCCTCCTAAGGAGGTTTGGCCAACCATGGTTGAAGGGGAAGGAGGTGTTTCCCTTCCCTTTCAAGCATTCTATCATGCTTAGAAATCAAGTCAAATCATATAAATGTAACACTTCACTTATTTAATGTCTTTTTCAGTGTCAGTAATAGTGATTTGCCGGTCTATGAATAGCATCATCGGTCCGGGACTTGGTATTATTTCTATCCAAAAAAATTACTGTGTCTAATATTCTATTTAATATTTTTGGAGTATGTTTATATGATTTAAGTGGGTGGAAAATATTTCATGAATATTTTTGGAGAATTTAAGTATTTGATGAATAGTGTTTTCTAGTGTAGTATGTTAAGGAATAATTGACTAATTATTTTTATGGAGTTAAAGTTAATAAAATGGTGGAGTTAAATAATAATTGGAGGAGAATTATTTAGTGAATATTTAGAGCCCTTGGATGAGAATACTAAAGACTTAATCCTAGCCATCCATTTAACATAAAATGAGATAGCCAAGTTTGACTTTGCTACTTAAAATCACCCATCATTATCTTAATATTTATTTTCTCTTCTTCTTCTCCATGTTCCACGCCAACTTCACCATTTCCTCTTCCTCCATTTTCTTCAAATTCTCTATCTCCAAAATACACCAAAATCACTTGATTAAACCTTAGGAACTAAGCTAAAGGAGTAAGAATTGGAGATTGAAACTAAGAATTTTGGAGGAAAGCTACAAATCAAGTAAGTTGTGAATTTTAAGTTTTGAGAATTAATAAGTAGAATTCATTGCTAGGACTTGTAATTGATGCATTAAATCATGCTCCATTCATTTCTTCTATTAATTTTTTATTTTAATGTGCACTTTTCCTACTTTGAAGAGGTTGGTGAACCCTCTCTAAAAGGGAAGGAGAAATCCAAAGAGTGAGGCTTTCCAAGCTTCTTCAAGCTTGTTTTGAAGGTTAGTGCACTAATAATTTCATTTCCTTTTCAATTTTTTTAAGTTTGCAATTTTTAGGTTTTGATTGATTTTGGGGAATTATGTGAAATGTGTTGGGGAATGGATAATTGAATGTTTAATTTGATTTCCCATGATTCTTAAGCATGGTAGAATGATTGAAAGGGAAGGGAAGCACTCCCTTCTCCTTTAACCATGAGTGGTCGAACCTCTTGAGAGGAGGGGCCTTAGATTTTGTTTCAAGATTTTGTGCTCTTATGTTTTTAATGTGTTCTTAGATGGTTTTATTTGAGATTTATGTAATTAATTTGGAAAGAAACATTCTCCATTTGATTTGGAAAGAAGTGACCGAACCTATATAGGTGAAGGACACTTTGATTTCTTTGATTTCAATGCTTGATTTTAACTTAAAAGAGTTGTTAATAAGCAATTTGATGATAGTATAAAGCTTCACTTTGAATTCCAATATTTTAGCATTTCTCAAAGACGTAAACAAGGTTTGAATGTGTAAAAATGGGTTTTGAAGTCAATTATTTCAAGTAATGATTTTCATGGTTTAAAGTAGTGAATTTGATTTAGGAATTGAGGCTTTTAATGGAGGAAGCCATTCCTCCTTTGTTTTCAATAAGAGGCCGAACCTCCTTTAATGAGTAAGACATGTTTTTGTCTTTTAAATGTTAACTTTTAAGTGTTTTGAGCTAAGCATGATTTTGGTTTTGAACATAAGAGAACTTAACGAGTATTTACAATTTGTAAGTTAAGTAAATTTGAAAAGATAAGTATTAAGTTATAAAATGTTTTGAATAAGGAATTGTGCATAAGAAATAAGACTAATTGTGAAAGAATGGTTTTGATTTGAGCTTTACTATGTACGATTGAAATGTAAAAAGATGAGATTGATTCAGATATGTGAGCATGTTGGGCTTATCAAGCCATTCTGTTATGTGGAGCTATGATCATATGCTAGGGTTATCAGCCCCTATGAATAGGCAGACGCGCTTATTTTGTGATGTGGGTGGCGCTTTCACAGGCCACGATTGTGTGATGTTGATGGCACTTTCACAGGCCACGATTATGTGATCTAGAAATCGAATCTACTTATGTTTCATTTTGAATTAGTTCGAGCCTTAACTAAGAATGGAATGTTAATTTGCTATAAGAAAACGAAGATACATTTGTATTTATGAACTTCTTTATGATTTTCGAAATATTTAAATTTAATTAGTACGACTTTAGTACTTAGTATATGAATGATTTGAGTATTTTAAAGAATATTTGAGACTTGTTATTTTGGCTATTCTTTGTTATTTTAATTGATAATTATTTAGCACCACTGAGTCTTTCACTCAATGCGTTGATTTTATCACATGCAGGTTAGGAGCGGTGAACGCTATTCAAAGACCAGAAGAGTAGCATTAGAGTAGAAATATCTTTTGGGGTAGGATATATAGTAAATTGTGATTTTGGCATGTATAGAAAAATATAGTAAATGGTTGAGGTTGTATATATTAAGTTTGTAAATTCATTAAGAGTTGTGATTAATTAAGTAATAACATCTTATTATATTTTTTGTGTATGATTGTTAATAAATATTTCTTGGAATGAATGTTATAATATCATGATAGA